>JARQOC010000003.1:68031543-68082559 GCA_033576535.1 Allobates femoralis
TCCTGGCTACAGCCAATTGAGAAGTACCACACCCTATTTGTATCTTCAGTCTGTTGCTGCAAGCTGCCAGAAATAGTCTTTGGTTCACTTGTTGTATCCTGCTTTGTATTATTGATTTTACCGGATTGAGCTCTGCCTGTTCTTTGTATGATTCTCCAGCCTGACTATCTTGAACCTTGCTGCCATTTTGGTTTAGACCCGACTCTCTGATTATGCTAACGGATCCTGATTTTGTCTTTTTCTGACCTCCCAGCTTTGACCCTGCGTGGCGACTTTTCTATCCCTGGACTGAAGACCATCTATAGGCAGTAACCCCTTAGACTTGAAGTAAAGCCAGATTACTGTATAGGGGTTAAAGGGTGTCAGGGTAATGATAATAATATTTATTCAGTTATATAGCGCTATTAATTCCATACCACTTTACATACATGAGTAATGCTGTCTCTCTTGGAGCTCACAATCTAAACATCCTATCAGTATGTCTTTGCAATGTGAGAGGAAACCGGAGTGCCCGGAGGAAACCTATACAAAACACGGGGAGAACATACAAACTCCTTGCAGATGTTGTCCTTAGTGTCCTTGGTGGGAATTGAACCCAGGACCTTAAGACCCCAGTGCTGCAAAGGCTGCACCACCGTGCCGCCGTATCTCAGGGACCATTATAACTATCAAATAATGTGCCTCTGATGATCCTCAATGATAGGGAGGTGAAATACATTGGGGGTAACTAGGGGTCCATATTGGTGGATAGGTCTATTGTTAAATCCTGCTGTAATTGACACTGGTTGAGATGATTACGAGACCGGGCATCATTTGACAGACAACTGACAGGCATCGTATGACAGTGGGAAGATTTCTGAGACTAACAAATATCTCAACCATATAGACAAGATTTATTTTATTCATGTATATGAATTTTTGTATGTGCATGGGGTGGGTACTTCTTTTTAAGTTGTTGTATTCCCCTCACTTGGTGTTTTTGATACAAACTTGGTGTCTTTTAACAAGTAATAATAAATTGTAATTGTTTTATGCTTTTTTTCCTGTAATTACTACGTATCTCAGTGTTCTGCCTCATGGTGCAGTTTGCAGTTATGATGTCCGGGAATACCCATTTTACTTGAAACTCAGATGGACATCACAGCAGGCTAAGAAGCTCAACCCATGTCATAAATAGCAGCTGCCAGCTGTGCTTATACAGCCATCACCTGCCTCTAACAGCAGTAACCAGAGTTAGCTCCGATTGCTGATATTAAACCATTTACTGTAGATGCCACTGTCAACTTCCGACAGTGACATTTAAGTACTTGCAATCTATGAGTCAGCTGTTTACTTTATCCATAGTTTGCTATGGCAGCCATAAAACTAATATAGGATAAAAAAATATACAATAACAAAACATTGATGTGTAGATCCTCCCGTTATCGCCATTTTTGTATACCCATGTCCTCCCATGAAGTCCAGACTGTAACTGAGCTTTGTAGAGGATAGTACATATTCCTATAGACTGAAATATTGCAGTAGTTTCATAGTTTTAAGGTTGAAGGTAGACCTTAAGTCCATCTAGTAATGGTGGGGTCTAGGCATCGTTTCAGGAGGAGGGGCCAGGAATTGATAGTGATTCCATTTGTGCACTCCAAGGGAGGGAGCCCTGGGCCCCGGGGGGATACTGCTGCTATTTGCCATCCTGGATGTGTGCCCTCTGACTGTATCCGCAGATATGGAATTAAATGTGCAGGTCCAGACCTGAGATTGAATGAGTATGTGTGGGTTTTGTCCGAGCACGTCAGGTGGAGGCGTGTTACTGGAGGTCCTAGTTTCAGGGTATTGGTTCATTCAGGATATCGGCCATTTGCAATCCTGTGTTATACCAACTTGAACTACCCCCAGCGTTGGAAATCCATAAAGTTTTTCATATCTCGTCACTCAGGAAATGTAGACCTTTTCCGGACATGTCCAGTTTCGAGTCCATAGGCCTCTCTTAAAAAGGAGGTACTGTCACGTGCTGTCTAGCACTGATAATCTGCGGTGTATTCCTGATGCTGCTGTAACTTAAACTGTGTAAAATTCCCTCTAGTACTGCATGACTTAATGCCAGTTCCATTACCATGTCTTGGTGGATGTGAGGTTAATGTGTGAGTCTCCTCCCCCTAGCCTTTAAGTAGCCTCTCCTTTCACCAGGGAGTGCTACTGATAGAGTTTCACTTTATGCCTGGAAGCTGTGCTGTGCAGACCTAATAGTTTGTACTGCTGAGAACTTTCCCTTTGGAGGAGTTGTACCCTAGTTCAGTGGAGAACTCACATAAATGTGGGAAGAACACACAAACTCCTTGCAGATGTTTCCTTGGTGGGAATTGAACCCAGGACCCCAGGGCTGCAAGGCTGCAGTGCTAACCATTCAGCCACCCTATATATAGTGCAGTCCTAACCAGTGAGCCACTATGACACCCGTATTGTACAGTACAAGCACAGTGGTTAGATTTATAGGATCCCATACCCACTGTGCTTTTTTTTCTACAGTATAAACAGACCTGCGGCGCAGCTTCCTAAGCCGCAGCATGTCAATTTATTCCTGCGAGTGTTCTCATCGGGAGAATACAGTAAAAATACGCCTCACCCAGAATCCTGATCGTGGCCATGGACAACACGTTCTCCCGCAGAGAACACTAGAATATCTGAAAAGGAAAACGCTGCGACCGGAAAGCAGCGTGTCCTGGTCAAGTGCGCTTACCCTAATAATTTGCCAAAATGGTGACTTTGGTCAATACATACAGTACTCTTGCTTGCCCATGTATTTCTGTATCTAGTGGTGGGATCAAATAGTTCTTATTAGTAAGTTTTAGGTCACTTTACTTTCATGTTTTTGATTTGAGCGCTTTCCGCTCTTCTGTAGTGACTTGTTATTAGCCATGGTGTACTCAGCTCTCTGCAATTCCATGGGGGTTAGGAATGAAAGTAGGCCAGTACTTTGAAGTCAACTTTTCCGAGTGGCTTCACCTGTGTGAATGTTTCCTGGTACTTTGATACAATGCCAAATTCTGAAATGTCATTTTATCTAGTCCATACATATTCTACCATTGCTTAGTTTTTGATGTTCAGTGTTAATCCCTTTATCTTGCTTTTTGATCCTCTGTGTAGAACTACAAAACTACCAAAGGCGGTAATAGATAAAATTATGCATAAATATATTACTTTATCAGGCAGACAAAAATAGATAAAAAAATATGAAATGTATAAAAGGGGGGGAAATAGTTTTGGCACAATAATATGAAAAGTTAATTCTCACCTAATGAAAAATGAATAGTCCATCTCTCCATCCGTTTGTGCAGTTTATAATGTAATTTGTTCCATATTCATCAATATAGAAAATTACGTGAAGAATGGTATCATTTGAGTCTTCTACCAGAGGAGATATATTCTATGCATAGGGTACTGATTCATAGAAATTTGGCATATTATATAGGTGCATCTCAATGAATTATAACATCATCAAAAAGTTAATTTATTTCAGTAATTCAATACATAAAGTGAAACACATATATAGTCATTACACACAGAGGGATCTATTTCAAGTGTTTATTTCTGTTAATGTTGATGATTATGGCTTCAGCCAATAAAAATCCCAAAGGTTATTATCTCAGAAAGTTAAAGTAGGAAGATAAAGGGTCTGAGGGATAAAATATGACCTAAATAGGTATCAGAGTCTTCACCTTGTGTGGTTGTGAAGTCACAACCACTATAAAAGCAGATCACACTGCTGCAGTCCCCAGTGTGATGCATATAGAGTAGGGAGGATGAAGATCTGAGGGATAAAATATGACCTAAATAGTATCAGAGGCTTACCTTGTGTTGTAGAGTCACAACCACTAAAAAGCAATCACGACTGATGCAGTCCCAGCGGTGCATATAGAGTAGGAGATGAAGGTTAAAAAAAGCGCTGCCGTATTCCAATGCACATCAAGATGAATATAATATTGATTTATTAGTCAACACATTCCTGGGCTCCCTGGCCCTTCCTCGGGGCAAATCAATACCATATTACCATGTTTCGGGCAGCCGTGAAATGCATTGACTAATAAATCAATATTATATTCACCCTTTGATGTCTTGTGGAATACGACAGTGCTGTTTTTAACCCTTCATCCTCCCTATTAATTTACAAGCTTTGGGTTTTCATTGGCTGTAAGCCATAATCATCAACATTAACAGAAATAAACACTTGAAATAGATCCCATTGTGTGTAATGACTCTATATAATATATGTGTTTCACTTTATGTATTGAATTACTGAAATAAAAACTTTTTGATGGTTTTCTAATTTATTGAGATGCAGCTGTACCTTACACAAACCCAATGTTGATTGACACTTATTAAAACTCCATTTTTTTTCTAGCATTTCGCACATTTCTTGGAAAAAAGGACGTTTCTCAAGATATTGAAGATGTGCTGGCAGAGACCAGGATACAGAGGAACATGCAATTGGTGTCTGTAATTGAACTTTTCAAGACTCGTTCGGTTAGGTGGCAGATTATAACCGTCATAGTGACAATGGCGTCTTACCAGCTGTGCGGCCTGAATGCTGTAAGTAACTGCAGTGACTCAGTCTTCACATCATCGCCCCCCATCCTTCCCCCTTAGAGTCACAGCAGAACGCTTCTTTCCACATTATTCACAGCACGACTTGCCCTTTGTTCATTAGCTGCTATAAAAACCCCAAACACTTTCCTGTCCTCATATGGTCACCAGAGTAATCTCTCAAAATCATAATTATCCTATAAATATGCATAACAGTGCAGTTAAAAAATGGTTCAATCTCATCACTTTTGTAACATGGTTAGTTCAGTCCATGGAGCCGTAACAAGAGAGAGGTGGTCAGATCTATAGCAAAACTGACTGCCCTGTCGTGCTCTGTGTGGGCAAAGACCGTACCCAAGTTGGCACTGCACTGTGTCCCCCAAATGCACAAACAAATATATCCCTCCCGATACATTTTAATCTCAATGTGAGAAATTAACAATGGAGTCTACATGCAGAAAGGGGGTGGGAGGGATATATACATTAAACTGTGGTACCCCAAGTCATAGTGCCACAGTGCACCATTGTTAGATGTCACCAGAGAGCAGTAAGGGGTATTCCACTCAGGCAATACACAAACAACACCAACATCTCCCAGACAGAAGGGGGTGACCAAGCCCGGCTTCAGGGTGAGCTCCTCTATATATTCTGGTCTGAGGAGCAACAAGAGCAGTGCAGTTCCTAGGAGGACTGTGAAGAGCAAGGTGGGAGCCGATACACGGGACATGACAGGGCAGTCAGTTTTGCTACATATCTGACCACCTCCCTCCTATTACGACTCCATGGACTGAACTAACCATTTTATGGAAGTGGTAAGATTGAAACACTGTGTGGCACCCCTGCAGAGGATTGCCACGGGACCCACCAGTGCAGGTAGGGATGTACACCTTGGCAGACCTTCCACCCCAGACCTGGAGGGGGAGCCTACTGGCTGTCTTTAAGCTAGATCCCCTATAAAGATCCAGGCCTGAGAGGAGAAGTCAGCTGAAGGACTGGAAGGAACTGGTTGTGGGACCAAGCCAGGCCCAGAATCAGGAAACCTGACCCAGCTGTGCAGCGCTTTAGAGAGGAGGGACGGAGGCCAGTGGAAGAGGTAGGAATACAGAAGAAGGGAAAATATTGGAGATCCCTTTAGCCCACCTGGACACCGGAGTCCGAAACTGCTATTAATCTAGTGGTAGCAGAGAAAGCCTGGACAGACCAGGAGGATTTAGTCCCCCTGAAGTAAAAGAAAGCAAGACACCAAACCTGACCAAGCATAGGACTAGGGGCCCAAGAAGAGAATAGGGATCCCAACACAAAGGTCCTCATTGTCGGTTGTGGAGTAGCATCCTGAGAGGGAGAAGGAGAAAGAGCGGCAGGTTCAGTTCCAGGCAGAACTTACTCCAATTACCGCACACACTAATAGAGGAGGCCTCACAACTCTCCAAGGTGGATGTCCCAAACTGCACCGATAACCTGGTTACCCTCCTGGATCATGCCTGTCACCGGACATCAGTAACAATGTACCGAAACAGAGACTATTGTGTGTGTGTGTGCCTGCTTCGCCGCTGCCTGCAGTGTTCACAGCAGAACCGCTACTAGCACTCCCCTCATCCACCCCGCTGCCCTGAGGTAAAGCTCCACCTGTGGGGAGCTGTACTACCAAAGCTGCATACCCATCACCTCAGCGGCCGGCCGCTGCGCTGTTAACTCTATTATTAGCTACCACAGGTGGTGTCATGTTACAAAGCCCCCATCATCATCACCCCCACCCCGCCACTGAGGGTCCAGGGCAAAGGATCGGGAACCGACCAGTCGTGATCCCCACCGAAGTAAACCCCTGTCCCGGTACCCCCTACCCTGTCGACCAACTCAACGGCACTCAGTAATTTGCACCTTACATGTTTTTGAAGATTATTATGGTTTTGATGAATTGTTCTCATGTTTTCTTGAAAATCGAGGGAGGATTCTCCGGTCATTAATTGACCTTCACATAATACAAACCACTCTTCTTCATTAAATAGACACACCACACTGCCAGTGACTTGGTTTAAACAAATTGGCCACAGCAGCCTTTATTGCCTATTGGTTTACAATCTAAACAGAAATTAAATGGTTACGCCGTCCAACGGGCGTCCTGACATAAACAACAGGCACCCTCAAATCACCCATGGATAGGCCCGGTCCAGAAGCCTATAAACTTTGTCTCTGTCCGCAAAACACCGACCCCAGGGACGAGGTATTGGTTACCTAGAACAAATACCCCGACCTTGCAGAACCCCGTGCCTGCAAGATATCTTTAACCTGAGCCACTCTACCTTTCAATTGGTTCAGCTCCCCATTCCAAAACTAGATCCCCTGCATCTGGACCAGACCTATCCCCGCCACAGGACAGGTCAAGTGACTCCTTACTTGGCCTGGACCCGCCCCACACCAAGCGCTCGCTCAACACCCTCTCTCAAGCCCAACATCCACATATCCATACCTATATCCGGCAAATGTACCAACTCAGCCTTCAAATATTCCTCGAAGCAGACTCCAACTCCTTGTGACGCACCACAATCCCACCATTATGGGCTACAAAAGCCACCACTGTCTTGTTCACCTTGACCCTTGCTTTGTTCATCTTATCCACCGACCTCCCAAACCTCCATCGTCCCCTCGCAACCATGTCCGACCATACCACAATCAAACCCGGGTGGGAACACCACAAGCGCAACAAGTCACACTTTATATCTCTTATCAATTCCCGAGACGCACGCACACCTAAATCATTCCCTCCAACATGCAACACCAACACATCTGGGCAAGATTCACACTACAAAAATATTCAAACTCCAGCAACACCCTATCCCACTGCAAACCCCGTAAACCCAACCATTTAACGATCGCTAACACTCTATCAAGTCCTAATTGATGACCGTCTGGCCGAACATCTGCTCGACAGCCCCCCAAAAGACATAAGAATGTCCGAGAATCCAGATCAAACAGGGGCCTGTACAAAGAAAAACAAAATGAACATACAACTACAGTCAACGGTCAATACTAAACGATTACCGAAAAACCTTAGCCCCTCCGCATCCGCCCTCCCAGTAGCCTGGGCTGTACCCCCTCCAGCCGCTACCTGGAAAGCATATGAGGACACACATATAAACGAAAACGAGATGATTCCCAGCGACCAATGTGTCGCACCACATCATCCTCCAATCCCCAATGCAATGCCTCCGTGGCTGCCCCAGTCCTAAACGAATGCGTGCCATACTCCTCTGGCCGCTCACCCACTCTCAACAAGCATTCCCGCAAAACTGCCTGAAACTGAAACCTGGCCAAAAATGAACCATCCAAATGCCGTAATAAAGTCCCAGATATCTGGCAGAAAATGCGATACCTCACTTACCGGACATAACCGACTTCCAACTAGAGTGTACACCACCACCAACCTATATCGTTTATGACCAGCACTCAGTGGTGGGAGGTTGATGGTGCTATGTAGGAAAGGATCTGGTGATCTCTATCGTAGTTATAATAGAATCCAAGCACTCATCTGGTTCAGTTTCAAGTGATTTATTGTGAAGCACACATGGATGGTGAGGTGACAGCAGCAATAACGTTTCGGCCCCCAATTAGGCCTTTCTCAACACGTCACTGCTAATGATGTTATAGGAGTAAACATCAGGTACGGAGCACTGTATGGTAAGACGAGAGCCCCCTGCACCATGGAACAGTACGTCTGTTGCAGGCCTATTAGGCAGTGTATCTGTGCAGGCTTTGTGCTGTACCCATAGGTATGTGGAATGTTCCAGAATGCTGGAGAATCGTCTTAGTATGTTTCTGATTGGGAGCTACCACATCAGGGGCTATCAGAAACATACTAAGACGATTCTCCAGCATTCTGGAACATTCCACATACCTATGGGTACAGCACAAAGCCTGCACAGATACACTGCCTAATAGGCCTGCAACAGACGTACTGTTCCATGGTGCAGGGGGCTCTCGTCTTACCATACAGTGCTCCATACCTGATGTTTACTCCTATAACATCATTAGCAGTGACGTGTTGAGAAAGGCCTAATTGGGGGCCGAAACGTTATTGCTGCTGTCACCTCACCATCCATGTGTGCTTCACAATAAATCACTTGAAACTGAACCAGATGAGTGCTTGGATTCTATTATAACCACCACCACCAACAACCTTCCTCTGCCCACTTGGTCTGTTTTTGAGCACTGTAACCAACATTCTACCCTGTCGCTCAAAACAACCACATTGCTCAGGGCCAAACCTCCCGCTCTGCTCCTAGAAGGACTTGCCAATTCCCCGAGCCTAAATGCCCCAAAGAAAGCCAACACAAAAGCCGTTGAGAATAAAACATTCTCGTATTTGGACCTGCAAACTAATTCCAAACTCGCCACCAGCGTCTCCAATAAATCCATGGAAACCGGACGACGTCCGTCCCTTTCCTTAACCCCTTTTCGAAATCCTTTTAATGCCTGCCGAATTCTGAAGTTCTTCGTCGCATCCTGTCTTCCCAACAGCCGAAACCAAAATGCAATCGCCACAACCTTCTGTGCCACTGCTGAAGCAGACCTCCCGAAAACAAAATCATTCTCTGTAAACGTCAACACCCTTTGTGCATCATTCACACTGCCATCCATGCCCAGCTCACGCTGAAATGCTTCCCATTACTGCCATACTGTCCCATATCAGTACCAAGTAGCCTCAGTCACCGACCTGCGGATCAAATTACCCACAATGACCTTACCAGGCTCCACAAGCCATCCGGACACTGCAGACTCGCCTCGTCTGCACAAGGCATCAACTCCCGAAACCTGCGCAACTGAAACCGAGAAAGCACATCAGCCACAGAATTACAAACACCCGGAACATGTTTCGCCACCATCTGAATATTCCACTGCAGGCATGTCAACACCAGATGCCGCAGATAAGCCACCACCGGCGGTGATTTAGCAGACAATGCATTGATCGCGTATACCACCGCGATGTTGTCGCAATGAAAACAGAGTTTTGTGATGGCAAAGTCCTGCCCCCACAATTCCACAGCCACTACAATGGGAAAAATCTCCAACAACGCAAGGTTCCACACAAAACCTCTTTTCCGCCACAGCCTGTGGCCACCCACCCGCGCACCAATGGCCCCTGAAAAAGACTCCAGACCCCAAAGAACCCGACACATCCGTGAACAACTGCAGCACCTTGTTGGGCACCACGTCCTTAAGCCATAAGGTGCGCCCATTGTATTCCCGCAAAAAGACATCCCACACTCGTAGATCCTCCTTAATGTCCTTTGTGACCTGAACAAAATGCACTGGGCACGTTTTGCCCACCATAACCAATGCCAACCGCCTCGCAAAAACCCTACCCATTGGCATAATCTGACATGCAAAATTAAGTTTGCCCAACAAGGATTGCACCGCCTTCAACTGAACCTTTTTTGCCTTACACATGTCCGCGACCGAACGCCTCAAATCTACAATCTTATCAACAAGAAACCGACGTTCCTGAGCCACCGAATCAATCTCAATCCCTAAAAAGCGCATCACTGTTGCCGGTCCCTCTGTTTTGTCCAGAGCCAACGGGATACCTAAACGACCCGCAACCTCCTTCAGGGCAAACAAAAGTCCAACACAAAATGGGGAACCCTCCGGCCCCACACAGAAAAAATCATCCAAATATGAATCCATACCTGAAGCATCCCTTATCACCCATTCAACAAACGAACTAAATGCCTCAAAATAGGAACACGAAATTGAACACCCCATTGGCAAACAATGGTCAACATAAAAACGCTCATCCCACATACAGCCCAATAAATGCTGACTCCCCGGATATACGAGCAACAACCGAAACGCCTAGGGCTCATGCAGACTTCTGTGCAAATCATGTGTGACAGGCTCATAGAAACATTGAGGCTGTCAAGCTCCAGTCGGAATACCCGTGCCAGTCCGTGCATCATGGTTTGAGATCTGAACAATTCACACAGCTGTCTGCATTAACCCTATGCTCAGGGGCATATCTACAATAGGTGCAGAGGTTGCAATCGCACCCAGGCCCTGGAGCCTAGGAGACCCCAAAAGTTCCTTTTGCCTATAGAAAATGACCTGCTATTAAAGACTTTTTATAATTGGGAGCCCTGTTTGGAGATTTCGCACATTCATGACAATAAGGGAGTCCATACACATTAGATTTAAGTTGGACAAAATGTCTGAGCCTTTATTTCAATTATCAATATTGGGCAATGTGATTTTTGGGCCATTGACAAAGGATTGTTCGTTCCAGAAATAAATTCTAATTTGTTGGCCCATTTTTACCTAATAAGTATGTACAATAGGCCTTAAAAAAGTTTGACACTTTTCAATTTTAGTGGCCTATAGATGCATAGAAGTACAAAATATTAAATAGCGATGTACTCACTCACCCCGGGTTCAGCACTGCTGTTCTCTTTTCTGTTGATTGATTGCAGCAGTGACCAAAAATTGAACTCAGGCCAGGTTCACACCACGGTTTTCGGCTGTCAGGTTGTGTCCGATGTTTTGCAGGATACACCGGACACAACCTGACAGCCCTGGACAAACAGAAGCGGAGGGCAAATCTGCCCTCCGATACTGTTTTCTGCCGGAATCAGCGGTTGCCGCTGTCCAGTGCGGAATTTCAGCAGTGGAGCTCTCCAGGTGCTGAAATTTCAGCCGGCGGCTCTTTTAGCTGCGATATCCAGGTGCTGAAGGAGCGCGGCTTGAATTTCAAAGCGGCTGCTCGTTCAGTACCCGGCGTCAGGGAACCTGTCCGTTTTTTTAACAGATTCGGGGCTATCCGGCACCCATAGACTCCCATGTTATAGGGCACCATATCGGGGAGGATCCGATTTTGTCTGATTTTGCCCCTGACACAAAAAATGCTGCAAGCTCCGATTTTGTGTCCGGGGCAATAGATGAAATCCCCCGGGGCCAGCCGGACAGACAGCAAAACGGATGGCTAATAGCTGCCATCCGGCCCCATCCGGCGCCAAAGGGATGTATAGGGGCCATATCGGATCCGGGGCTGTCCGGTTCATACCGGACAGCCCCGGATCCCAAAAATCGTGGTGTGTAGCCGGCCTAAGGGGATTTGATAATGTAGCCAGTATGAGTTGCTAAGCTCAATGATTGTCTACAGTGCCGCTGTGCACTATAGACGTGACATCACAGCCGCAGCCAATAGACAGATACCATATCGGTAGTGAAGAGGCAGCACTGGCCCTGGGGTGAATACATCACTGTTCGTTATTTTACTCCTATGCACATCTATGGGAAAGGAGAATTGAAAAGGGACAAACCTGTAGCATTCACAGCCCTGATTCCACAATGTTAGATTTTTTGTTTAATTGACAGGAGGAATAAAGAGGATTATGAAATATTTTCTAACACAACATTTTTCAGTTATCTTACAAAGAATACAAATGATTACTGAAACAGAATGTCCGGAGATCCCGCAGATGCTTATGAACTTCTGTAGTCATGTAGTTTGAACACTTTAAGCTTCGTTTTTTTACCGAATGGCTGCTTATTAAACATTTGTGTTGTTTTTTTTTGTTTTTATTCACTACAGATTTGGTTTTACACAAACAGTATATTTAAGGAAGCCGGAATACAACCTCAGACTATCCCATACATCACCCTATCTACAGGGGGCATTGAAATTTTGGCTGCAGTTGTATCCGTAAGTAGATTTTTGAACTGATATTATTCAACTAATATTTCTATCATTTGCATGTGAAAGCTTTTCATGGGAATATTCTCCTAATGACAGACAATGCTGTCATTTTTTTTTTTTATAGTTTCCATGTAGAATGCTGGAGACACATTTAAGAGATGTATAAGACAGGAAAAATCTGAGACAAAACGAGGAAGAGAAATGGAGCATAAAAACATTAAAATAAAGTGTGCCTAAAGGATAGGGCATCGATATCAGATGGTTGGGTCTGACACCCGTCACCCCGTCACTCAGCTGTTCTTGGAGTTGGTGATAGCTAGGGATGAGCGAGTATACTCATAACTATTCGGTACTCCCCACATAGTACGGTATTCGGGCTTCTTGCTACCCCCTGAGTTTACTTGCAATTACTCGTTAGGAGTCGCCAGTAGTACATTCACTTTCGTGTGTACACTGCAAAAGTGAAATAAAAGTTAATAAAAGGTGTTAAAAATAAAAAAAATAACATACTCGCCTATCCGACAGGCTGCCAGGACCTTAATGGTGGGTTTACACGTCCCGATATCGGGGCGATATCGTAGGCAACGGCGCGGGAGCGCGCATTTTTTGAGCGATTTTCCCGATATCGCATCGGCGGTTTACACGCTGCAATATCGGGAAACAACGTCCCTCCGATGTGTACGCCCACCAACCCAGTAACGACCATTTAACATGGGAGTTAATGGGTAGCGTCGGCATACAGATCGGAGTTGGGCTGTCACACGGGACGATGCGGCTACAACGGCCATGCGATATCGGGCGATTGAAGAGCACACTCATTCAACCCCGATATCGTTTTGGCATCGTTCCAGCATCGCATTGTACGTTCAAACCGTACAACGCGCGAACGATATCGGACGCCGATATCGCAGCGTGTAAACCCGCCATAAGTCTGATGACTAATTAGATGGCTAGTAGCAATCAGATGGTGTATGATGTCACACACCACCTGATCGCTACCGGCAATCTGATTGGCCATCAGAGTTAAGGTCCTGGCAGCCCATCAGATGTGTTCTTTTCGGGTCGCGGGACAGCTGTCAGATAGGGGAGTATGTTATATTTTTATTTTTAACACCTTTTATTAACTTTTATTTCACTTTCGCAGTGTATATAGCAACACTGCAAAAGTACTCGCATTTCCCATTGACTTACATTAAACTCGCTACTTGTAACAACAAGTACCCGAGTATTAGAACCTACTCGTTACGAGTACAGCAGGTCCGAATATTTCACTACTCGCTCATCCTAGTGATGGCCAAATGGTAGAAGTTGCGGAGATGAACAAGAAAACTCCGTATTTAGTGTAGTAACCATTATCGAGTACTGCAGAACCACCCATATTCCAATGATCAGGGGGATGGAATACTGGGTGCCATACCTGATATTGATGACCATACAAAAAAATATGACCTGAAAGTGGAAATTTTTTTTTGTACACAAAGAATTGGGCAAGTACCTGCAGCACCATTATTGGAATTAAAAAAGGAAAGCTAATGTACATACAATGGTCGTAAGGATCGGGGGGACTCGACCATCCGGGATCGGTCACAGGGATGTCACGGTGGCAGTCCCAGTGGTTGTGGCCCTGACTGAGCATGAAAGGGGGTATTTACAGGAGAGGAAAGTTTATCGTGCTACTATCCGTGGATTCTGGTCAGAAGAACCAGCGCTGCTTGTAGTGACCCCGGGGAATATATGGTGTTGCAGCTAGGTGTATCCCTCTCGATGGATGGAGCGGGTCCCCAGGGTTTAGAATGATAGTCAATGTGGATGATGGTGGTAGTTGTTAGTGCAAGGAGGTGTAGAAGGAGTGGACAGACACAGGGGTTGCAGTTCTTACCAGTCTCTTTACTGTTGCTTTGTTGAGTGCAAACCCAGCCAGGGTACTGTGCTCTCCCAGTGTGCAGCTTGGCCAGCCCTGAGAGTTCAGGAACACTCCACTGAGGCACCTTTCATAAGCCTTTCCATGCTGCTCTGTCTGACAAGTTTTCCACCTGTTCTTCTTCCGCTCCCTCGTGCTACCAAGTCCCTAGGCAGGCAATTGTGGGCCCTGCTGAGCGGTGGCCTGGCACATCCTCTTGACCCTCTGTAGTCACTGTACCTGGGAAAGCACACGGTGTTGGCCACTGCAATTGCAGTCCAGTAGCCTCCGATTTCCTGGCTTGAACATATAGTCTCACACCAGATTGGGGCCAGTCATCTCATGCAGCTAGTTCCTTTACCACGACCTGGAAGTCGGCTGTAGATTCGCTGTTCTCTGAACTGGGTTTCCTTGGCTGACCTAACCACTGATCCAGTTAGGCTCCAGCTCCAGTGTCCCCTAGAACTCCATCTTCCTGCTCCTTCTTCCTCTTCTCTCTCCAACTCATTGTGTTCCCACCCCCTAAACCTACTCCTTCCTCCAGCCAGCAGATGGGGTCTGTTGTATGTGAGTTTCATCCGCCCATCATCCCCTGGCCTGGATTTGGGACTGGTGTTGGGTGTAAGATGTGTTTCATGTCCCTATCTTACCTGAGAGCAATGGCACCACACCTATGGAGTAGGTACAGTACCACTGTGGCGACCAAGACGCAGGGGCGCCACATACATACCTTATAGTTGTTTCCACATAAGCCACCTGGCACAAATGAAGTATCTAAAGGTGCCGGCTGAGTGTCCCAGGGCTGGGAGTGCACCAATAAATCCAATAAGAAGAGAGACACTCATCTGGTAACATTTTTTCTTTATTTACGAATAATAAGCTATGAGTCTGCCAGGACTACAGCGTGAGTGCTTCTACAGGTTGGACAAATAGAAGAGCTCACGCGTGAAACGGCTGTAGTCCTGCTCCCTCTCCCTCGCTCTCTTATTTGCTGCTTGGAAGTTTTTAATTTTTGTGAAATAAGAAATTTTACCGGACCAGTGCCGCTCTTACTATTGGAATCAGTGGAAATCTTTCTTTATTCTCTCTTATGTACAATATACATCAGCCAACAATTTGAGATGAGAACATTGTGATGTCTGAGAACTTTTGCTATGACTCAGTGGATTATAATATTTATGGTATATGTTTTTACTTCTCATGAAGACCTTGACCTCTTTAGTTAAATGTCTATATAAACATTCTTTGTTAAGGCTTCGCGCTGATCTGCAGGTTTTGGAAGTTGGTAAACAAATTACCAGCTTGGATTGTGGGTTGAGAGGTCATACATTGTCACTGCTGATCCTGGTAATGAGGATTTATGAGTAAAAGCAATTACCTACTCCATTATTACAACATCTATACATGTATGACCTTGTGCAAAGTGAAGCTATCATCGCAACATAGCCTATTCGTTAAATCTAGATGTTAAATGCATTTATGAAATATTTTGGGCAATATTTTTTCTCTACAAATCACAATTTATAATAAAAATAAGAAGTACAAAAAAAGCCTGCAATTTCCACACAGGCCAGTGGGACTTTCTAGAGTCTAACTTCCTGTTGTTTCAGGAAACAACACCTGTACATAGCCACAATGGTTGAACACTGATCCTACCTTTGGTGTAGAAGTGTTTAATGAGCATGTGGAAAAGTCATTGTGCAGAAGGGCGATAAATTGAGATGTAAAAAGAAAGAAACAATGTCAAAATCTTTTAAAAATGCATTTAAGATCAAAACCTTATATATATCAATAGGTCCTTTTCTAAGGAGAGCTACTCATTATGAATTGGATAATTTTTGGACCATGATAATTAGACTTGGACATAGTTATCAGATAAGATCTGCTATAAAATGGCAACATACACTGTGTGAGAACGATGGAAGAAAGGAACTATCTGCTCCAGTAAATCATTGGGATCATGTCCTAGGAAAGAATGAGGTTGAGGGAAAGTTATAGTTATTGTTGATATGTACACAGGTTTAATTAAATACCAGTAGGCACCTTATTACAAATGAGTTGTTTTTTTTTGTGCAATGGATTGCCTCAGTGGCCCACATGTATTAATGCTAATAGTTGGATGGTATAAGCTTAAAGGGAATCTCTCAGTAGGTTTTTGCTATGTAATCTGAAGACAGCATGATGTAAGGGTTAATACAGAGAATTCAGGGACTCTCTTGTCCAGGTTTGTGATGTTGTTTATTTGAAAGCAGTAGAACAGTTCTCATTGGTGGGCTACATTGCCTAATGCAAAGCCGTTTGACGCCCCCTCTCCTCTGATTGGCATCTCATTGTAAATAAAAAATGTATATAAAGAGCCTGCTGTGGCCAGGGGCAGCTCTTCCAGCTCCGCTACATGGCTAAATCTAAAACCTTTGATTGTGTCAGAACCACTGCATCCAGTAATCTAACAGATACATCTTTGGATTCAGGATCTATTTGCCTACATCATGCTGCTCTCAGATGAGGTAGCAAAAACCTGCTGACAGATTCCTTTTAAAGGGAACCTGTCACCTGATTCTAAGCCCCTACACTATCACTAGCTGTCCCTACACCTTCCTAGCTGCTCCATTTCTATCCCTTTCTTATCTAAAGTTTCCCTATTAAACATGTGAAAAAGAAGTTTAAACTTACTGCAGTCCCCGTGGTTGGGGGACTGGGTAGGCGTGGCCACGCTTCATGGTGCACGCCCCGCTGGGCGGCATTATTCTGTGTCCTCTCTGCCCCCAGTATTTGGAATCTCCCGCCCTCTGTGTCCTTCTATGCACCGGCCGGACGTCACATCCGGCGCAATGCATTATGGGGTCGATCACGTGATCGGCCTTAGTGCATTATGGGCCGATCACATTATCGGCCCCATAATGCACTAGGGCCGATCACGTGACCAGCCCCATAATGCACTGGGGCCGATCACATTATCGGCCCCATAATGCACTAGGGCCGATCACGTGACCAGCCCCATAATGCACCGCACCGGATGTGACGTCCGGCCGGTGCATAGAAGGACACAGAGGGCGGGAAATTCCAAATACTGGGGGCAGAGAGGACACAGAATAATGCCGCCCAGCGGGGCATGCATTACACCACGGAGGAGTGATGAAGGAAGCGTGGCCACGCCTACCCAGTCCCCCAACCACGGGGACTGCAGTAAGTTTATACTTCTTTTTCACATGTTTAATAGGGACACTTTAGATAAGAAAGGGATAGATAGGGAGCTGCTAGGAAGGTGTAGGGACAGCTAGTGATAGTGTAGGGACTTAGAATCAGGTGACAGGTTCCCTTTAAGGTCAGAGTCACACTTGCAAGAGACTCGCGTGAATCTCGCATCACCCATCATGGCTGCCTGCTCTCCTGACAGGAGCAGGAGCAGGAGCTGCATGTATCTCTATGTAGCTGTATGCATCCTTGTTGCCCAAAAATAATACATTTGCTACTTACAGTTAGGGCCAGAAATATTTGGACAGTGACACAATTTTCGCGAGTTGGGCTCTGCATGCCACCACATTGGATTTGAAATGAAACCTCTACAACAGAATTCAAGTGCAGATTGTAACGTTTAATTTGAAGGGTTGAACAAAAATATCTGATAGAAAATGTAGGACTTGTACACATTTCTTTACAAACACTCCACATTTTAGGAGGTCAAAAGTAATTGGACAAATAAACATAACCCAAACAAAATATTTTTATTTTCAATATTTTGTTGCAAATCCTTTGGAGGCAATCACTGCCTTAAGTCTGGAACCCATGGACATCACCAAACGCTGGGTTTCCTCCTTCTTAATGCTTTGCCAGGCCTTTACAGTCGCAGCCTTCAGGTCTTGCTTGTTTGTGGGTCTTTCCGTCTTAAGTCTGGATTTGAGCAAGTGAAATGCATGCTCAATTGGGTTAAGATCTGGTGATTGACTTGGCCATTGCAGAATGTTCCACTTTTTTGTACTCATGAACTCCTGGGTAGCTTTGGCTGTATGCTTGGGGTCATTGTCCATCTGTACTATGAAGCGCCGTCCAATCAACTTTGCAGCATTTGGCTGAATCTGGGCTGAAAGTATATCCCGGTACACTTCAGAATTCATCCGGCTACTCTTGTATGCTGTTATGTCATCAATAAACACAAGTGACCCAGTGCCATTGAAAGCCATGCATGCCCATGCCATCACGTTGCCTCCACCATGTTTTACAGAGGATGTGGTGTGCCTTGGATCATGTGCCATTCCCTTTCTTCTCCAAACTTTTTTCTTCCCATCATTCTGGTACAGATTGATCTTTGTCTCATCTGTCCATAGAATATTTTTCCAGAACTGAGCTGGCTTCTTGAGGTGTTTTTCAGCAAATTTAACTCTGGCCTGTCTACTTTTGGAATTGATGAATGGTTTGCATCTAGATGTGAACCCTTTGTATTTACTGTCATGGAGTCTTCTCTTTACTGTTGACTTAGAGACAGATACACCTACTTCACTGAGAGTGTTCTGGACTTCAGTTGATGTTGTGAACGGGTTCTTCTTCACCAAATAAAGTATGCGGCGATCATCCACCACTGTTGTCATCCGTGGACGCCCAGGCCTTTTAGAGTTCCCAAGCTCACCAGTCAATTCCTTTTTTTTCAGAATGTACCCAACTGTTGATTTTGCTACTCCAAGCATGTCTGCTATCTCTCTGATGGATTTTTTCTTTTTATTCAGCCTCAGGATGTTCTGCTTCACCTCAATTGAGAGTTCCTTTGACCGCATGTTGTCTGGTCACAGCAACAGCTTCCAAATGCAAAACCACACACCTGGAATCCACCCCTGACCTTTTAACTACTTCATTGATTACAGGTTAACGAGGGAGACGCCTTCAGAGTTAATTGCAGCCTTAGAGTCCATTGTCCAATTACTTTTGGTCCCTTGAAAAAGAGGAGGCTATGCATTACAGAGCTATGATTCCTAAACCCTTTCTCCGATTTGGATCTGGAAACTCTCATATTGCAGCTGGGAGTGTGCACTTTCTGCCCATATTATATATATAATTGTATTTCTGAACATGTTTTTGTAAACAGCTAAAATAACACAACTTGTGTCACTGTCCAAATATTTCTGGCCCTAACTGTATGTTGTCTCACGCTCAATGTTGAGCCCACACTCAATGCACCAAGAAATGTTAAGCATGGCACATATGGCTATAGTTTTTGGCTCAAATGTTGAACAAATCTGCCTTTTACCTTTTTGCCAGAATTTTGGAACAAAGTAAGCACAACCACCTTAGTATATGTTGGACACACCTTTATAATAAGCCATACACATGGGTTAGTGTGCACTGGACAGTACCGGAGTTGTGTAGCAGTTGTTTTTACAGGGTTTTTCAATTATCAATTAAAAAAAGCAAAAGGTTTTGGTTAAGGCTGCTTTCACATCAGCATTTTTTTAAATTTTCGGTAGATCCGGTAGTTTTGCCGCATCTGCAGTCTTCACGGGACACTTGCGGCAAGTCTGCGTTCAGCCCAATTCATTCCCTATGGGACTTGCGGACATAGATAAAAATAACTAACTAAAAAAAGCCACAAAATTCTTTGAAGCAATGAAACATTCCATCCTCGCCTCCCTTTTATCCGTAGCTCCACTTATGTGTAGAGGATGGGTTACACGCAGTGATATCGCTACCGATGTTGCTGCAACTAGGGATGAGTGAGTATACTCGCTACTATTCGGAGCTCGTCGAATAGTAGCGGTATTCGGGAACTCGCTACTCTCCGAGTATCTTATGATTACTCGGGAGTAGCGAGTAGTCTGATTACTTTCGCAGTGTATCTATAGATACACTGCGAAAGTAGCCCAAAAGTGAATAAACGTTGTTAAAAATAATAAAATTACATACTCGCCTGTCTGACGCCTGCACCGGGACCGTCCCAGAAGACCTGCGATCACCGACAAGAACCTGTGACTTCCAGCCAATCAGATGGCCGGTAGCGATCTGGCCAATCAGATGGTGACACATCACAACCACGTGATCGCTAGCGGCCACCTGATTGGCTAGATTGCAAGGTCCTGGCAGTACACCTAGGACCCTGCAATCTGGCCAGCAACGTCGCTGCATGTGACATGCCGCAACGACCAGCAAGCTGATCGCTGATCGTTGCGGAATGGCCGAGACCATTTTTCAATTGTTGTTATGCCTTTGTCACGCATGCATCGGCATGTATGACAGGGGTAACAACCAGCGACACCCAGTGTGCGTCCGACACCCTGACTCATCCCAGCGACCGTCGGGTGTTGGCGCATCGCTGGGTGATCGCTGGTGAGATCTGCCTGTCTGGCATCTCACCAGCGATCCCATAGCAATGTTCCAGCAATCCTGATCGTTGGTCGGGTCGCTGGAACATCGCTACATGTAACCCGGCCTTAAGTCTTCACATCAAGAATTCCAATTACGATTCTTGGAGAGTAGGTTGAAGAGAATTTACAGATCCTACTTCAAATCGGAAACAACATCCTAAGGCTACATTCCCACCAGGTGAGTTTTTGATGTCGTTGATTAATTTTTACAGCATTTCAGCACCTATTAGGTAAATTAGATTGCTTTAGTTTTTTGACATGCATTTTTATGACATATTTTGATGTCATATTAACCCCTTCATCCCCTGGCGATTTTCTGTTTTCCGTTTTTCGCTCCCTTCTTCCAATAGCCATATAATTTTATTCTTCCATCAATATAGATATATGATGGTTTGTTTTGATGTACTTTTAGATGGAATCATTTTTTTTACCATATAGTCTACATTAAAATGAGAAAAAAAAAATCCAAGTACGGTGAAATTGTAAAAAAAAAGTGTAATTGCACGTTTTGTTTTTTTGGGGTTTTTATTCACCATGTTCAGTATATGGTAAAACTGACATGTCGGTATGATGACTCGGGTCAGTACGAGTTCGTAGATACCAAACATGTATACTTTTACTGGTATGTAAGTGGTGAAAAAAATTCAGACATTTTAAGGAAAAATAATTACACTTTTGCGCCATTTTCTGTGACCCATAGCGTTCACATTTTTCGGGATCTGGGGCTGTGTGATGGCTTATTTTTTGCGGCTTGAGCTGACGTTTCTAATGATACAATTTTTGGGTAGATGAGATGTTTTGATTACCCATTATTGCATTTTATTGCAATGTTGCAGCGACTAAAAAAACTTAATTTTGGCGTTCAAACTGTTTTTTTTTTTCGTTACATAGTTTACAGATCTGATTAAATGATTTTATATTTTGATAGATTGGGCATTTCTGAACACAGCAATACCAAATACCGTATGTGTATTTTTTTTTTTTTTTTTAAATTGATGGTTTTATTTTCAATGACGCAATGGTGATTTGAACATTTGTGTTTCGTTCATGCTTTAATGATTGTTTTTTTTTAAATATCTTTCTTGGCCAACTAGAGGGGCTGAACAGTGCAATCGCTTCTCTTGTCTTCAGATGAGCTGTTGCTCATCTAAAGATAGGGGACGTCCTCACTTTCTGTTAGTGACCTCACTGGGTCATCGCCAGCAGGAAGTGAATCAGGACAGCTTCCGGGGTCATTACAAGACAGGTGACAGCAGAGCTCCCGTGATTCACTTCATGGGACCTCCAATCACGGTGGGGATCAGCATGATCGCCACATCGGGGCTTTGGATCACACTGTCAGTGAAAGACAGCGCAATCCCATGGGTTAACAGCAGCGATCAGATTGGAGATCTGATCACCGCTGTTAGATACACATCTCAGTTGATGAGATATACTGAGATGTGGAGGGGAGGATACAAGATCAGCGCGAGAGCTCGCATCAAAGAGTGAGAGGTGACCTATAACGTACATGCACATCATAGGTCATGAAGGGAGTTAACAAATGGCAAAAACTATAGTATCAAAAAGGTCATGAAAACGCATGTCAAAAAACTAAAAGTAATCTAATTTACCTAATGCAAAAATGCTGTAAAAAATAATCTACAACATCAAAAACTCACCAAATAGTCCTCGTGGGAACGAAGCCTTAGGATGTTGTTTCCGATTTGAAGTAGGATCTGTAAATTCTCTTCATCCTACTCTCCAAGGATCGTAATTGGAATTCTTGATGTGAAGACTTACACATAAGTGGAGCCCGGATAAAAGGGAGGCGGGGATGGAACGTTTCATTGCTTCAAAGAATTTTATGGGGTTTTTTAGTTGGTTATTTTTATCTATGATAGAAAATGCAATTTCTTGCAGTGCTGATAGGTCCAGGTCTGTTAAAACAGAGTGGAGTGGTCTTTCCTATTTCTTTTTAATTCCACTTTAATGCCTGACATTTTCTGTATGAATCAATGGAACATGCATTTGTTTGAAGTAGAACACAATATATCGGCTCTGAAAACGACGAGTAAAACTTTCCGGGATGACGGCAAATTAACTTGTCAGCCACATCTGCTACCTGTGTGTTTTTCAGGAGATGTGCTGACAATTAAATGTTTCAATATTTCGGAGGAAAGTTTTACATCTCATTCTGCATCCGTTCAGGTAAATATAAAATATTCTCTAAAATGGGTTTCAAGCGCAGAATATAAGCAAATAGGACAAGTGCGATGGCTCAGTCGAGATTGGATGTAATACTGTAATATAATGAAATTCCCCTTGTATACACCAAAGCATGCAGCAAACGTTTGCCCAAGGGTAATGAGTGAGCTCTGGTAGATTACCCGAGAGTGATGAGTGAGCTTCAGTAGATTATCTGGTGGTGATGAGTGAGCTCCGGTAGATTACCCAGGAGTGATGAGTGTGCTCCGATGGATTACCCGGGAATGATGAGTGAGTTCCAGTAGATTACCCAGGATTGATGAGTGAGCTCTGGTAGACTACCCGGGAGTGATGAATGAGCTCCAGTAGATTACCCGGGAATTATGAGTCAGCTCTGATAGATTACCCAGGAATGATAAGAGAGCTCCAGTAGATTACCCGGGAGTAATGAATGAGCTCCGGTAGATTACACGGGAGTAATGAATGAGCTTTGGTAGATTAACCGGGAGTGATGAGTGAGCTGTGGTAGATTACCCAGGAATGATGAATGAACTTCAGTAGATTACCCGGGAATGATGAGTGAGCTCCAGTAGATTACCTGGAAATGATTAGTGAGCTCTGGTAGATTACCCATGAGTGATGAGTAAGCTTCAGTAGATTACCTGGAAATGATGAGTGCGGTCCGGTAGATTACCCAGGAGTGATAAATGAGCTCTGGTAGATTACCCGAGAGTGATGAGTGAGCTCCAGTAGATTAACTGGTGGTGATGAGTGAGCTTCTATAGACTACCTGGGGGTGATGAGTGAGCTCTGGTAGATTACCTGGTGGTGATGAGTAAACTCCTGTAGATTACTTGGGGCAGATGAGTGAGCTCTGGTAGATTACCTGGGGATTATGAGTGAGCTCCAGTAGATTACCCGGGGGGATTAGTGAGCTCTGGTAGATTACCCAGGATTGATGAGTGAGCTTCGGTAGATTACCCGGGACAGATGAGTGAGTCCCAGTAGATTATCTGAAACTGAAATCTAAACTCTGGTAGATTACCCAGGGGTGATGAGTGAGCTCCGTTAGATTACCCAGTGATGATGAGGGAGCTCCGGTAGATTACCTGGGGGTGATGAGTGAGCTCCGGTAGATTACCAGGGGGTGATGAGTGAGCTCCGTTAGATTACCCAGTGATGATGAGGGAGCTCCGGTAGATTACCTGGGGGTGATGAGTGAGCTCCGGTAGATTACCAGGGGGTGATGAGTGAGCTCCAGGAGATTTCACATTTTATTTTGAATGGAAATTAATTAATTGCATTTTATTCAGATATTAATTTTTGCACATATTTTGTTTGCACTTTTGATTATTTTTGCACCTCAAGTATTGTGATATTACTTTTTACATTCATTATTTTATGTTTTTTTTTTTCGCTTTTTAGGTTTATAGTTTTTTTTATCTACGTATTTTTTTCTTTACTGCTGTTTTTGCATGTTTTTATTCTATATAGTAAATAAAAATTATATTTTTTTTCATCTTTTTTTGGCATGTCAAGACTAAAGTTGTTGTGCTACAAACAATTGTAAACTTTAATAGATTAATAAAAAAAAAAAATAAGTTTCACAATTGGATGTGTTAGAAAAAATTGTCATGACTCTGGAACTTCTGATGACCTTTTGTGCATTCTTGCCCTTTTCCAAGATGGCGTCCTCTGCTTCATTTTTCTAGAGGTTTTTTTTGTCTCCCTGCCTTTATAATGTCCAGTTCCTCTTCCCGTTCTTTTCTTAAATATTTTGCCACGATTTTGGCTCTTGTCGCTTCTCACGTTGCTCCTCTTTCTTCTTCAAGACCAGTTTGCTTCTTCAGTGATCACTCATCAGAGGCCTAGCTTCCTTCACCTGCTCCCAGCTCCTTTTCTGCATTCAAGATGTTTAGTGCTGTACCCTTTGCTTCAGTTCCTGTTTGCCTGCCAAGAGTCATGAAAACATGTTGCTGCACAACCTCTCTATAGCATCTACAATTTATATCTATGCAGTAGCAGTATTCAGGTCTTTGCTTTAATATTTTTACAGCAGCAGTATTCGAAACTTTGCAGGACTTTAGGTTTAACTGCACTGCATCAGGTTTTGGATTGCTTTTCAGAGACTTCCTTTCTCAGGCCCCATGGGAGTAAACTATGTAATAGAATGTTGCTACTGTATACTTTTTACCTACAGACCTTTTTATTTTCTGCTTTACCCAGTGTGTACACAGTGCTAGATTGTTCCTCAGCATCCATCTGAGGTTATTCCAGAGATTGTTTGCTTTTTAGAAATAATTACAGTGTGTCTTTTTAACTTTGTTTTCCTACTGCAACTTGTTTGCTAAAATACCATGTGTGCCAATACAAGACTTTGTCATACTAAGGTTTTGTTTCAGTTGTGTCATTGTCTCAAGCTAAAAGATTGCTGAAATTTCCATAAAAGGTATTACAGAAATGTTCCTGTCCCGAGAGTCTTAAAAATGTGGTCCTGTGTAATGGATGTGTCCTACCATGCAGGAACAGGTGGCATATACCACAACTCCTGAGTAGGAGAAGAAGGAAAAGAGTATACAGATATTACAATGGGGGATCACAGAATATAAGAGAATACAGACACTACAGCCGGGGATCATATAATAGGAGTATACAGACATTCCAGCTAGGGATCTGCCACCGTGACATCCCCAAAGTACTATCCATCCCGGGTTCCAAGTACCCCATGGCCCTGGTGGGGGGGTGTGTCAACTTGGCGCCACAAACAAGATGTCCGACCCAGTAAACGGGGTCTCGTGTGCCTGAGACTGTGTTCTAAGTAATGGCAGTCACCAAAAAGAACAAGCGCCATGTGTATGCAAAAGGGAGTGGTGCAGCCTCCCATCATGGGCCGGGTTGTCAAACAACGTGAAAAGCTAGTCCAACCCACAATGCAAAAGGACCTGTCCGTTGGCCTGGGATCCGCGTCCTGGTGTGGCCGACAGCAAAATGGAGAGGAACCGCCATGAAGGGGAGAGGGCAGAAGGAGTGCTGAGGCGAGTGCGACGACACGTGCTGCCACAGAAGCAGCAAGGGACCCGGTGGCTGCCATGGAAAGAGGCGACCGGATATATCCAGCATGTGGAAGCAGAGGATTACCCCAGTGGTCCGGAAGGAGACCTGGACCCGGTGTGCCTGATAGATCTAGAGTTCGTGCAGCAGGAGAAGCAGAGACTAAGTCAGCAGGTGAAACAGGTCCAAGTGGACACTGTGGAAAAATGGAGGCCCTGCTGGAAGAGATGTCGCAGCGATTGACAGCCTCGTGACCCACGTCCCCGACCCTCAAGGAGGTTGAGGAGGAAAGATCCAGCACCGGAGAGGCAACACATGCAGGTATTGACACTGCCCCAGTGGCTGAGGAAACCCTGGTTGGACACTTAAAACCTCCGACATGCCCTTGAACCCGGATGGATGTTTAGAGACATAGCGTGGGACCAGTCATCAATTGCTGAGGATAGCTTTGAGGCCCAGCTGCGGCCCGAGCCGGTGCCTAAGAAGGTCCACGTGGAGAGAGTAGTTTTCCGCTGGGGGAACCAGGGAGAGGAGCTAATGGGGTTCCCTGGGGAGGCCCAAGTGGGAGAGGCCCGGGTAGAGGTCCTAACTTAGGCCCTAACTTGGGAGGACTATTGCCAAAAATGGGCAGCTAAGTGGGAGGTGGAGGAGAAAGGGTGCAAGGCTGAGTTGAGGGCCTAGGAAGACCGGAACTTAAAAGCAAAATCCAAGCTCATAAAGTTAGGGCCGCTGACCAGGGTCCGCGGAGGCACAGTAGTCAAATTCAACTTGGAAAAAGGTTGGGCTTTCATCAAAGAGCTCGGTGTGGTCACAGACCTGTTTGTGACCCGACGAGACGTGGAGTTGCACCTACTAAAGGGAAACCCCAACCGTGACTTATACCCTGGGGATCATGTGACCTTCAACTGGCATGCAGGCAAGCTGGGGTGGTACACCCTTCACATGACCAAAGTACAAGAGGAGATGCTGTCCCCAGTGCCCATGGTTGTAGAGCCAGGCCAACCACGAGTGTCTTCAACCCCGGCCGCTGTACCTCGCCCAGAAGCCTTAGCCCCGGCGGCAACATCAAACTCAGTAGCTTCAAACCTGGTCACTGTGTAAGAGAGTAAACTAATAAGCTGCTAAAACCAAGCAGACTGCCATTTTGTAGTGGCCCAGGAAATTGAAAAGCACAGTCTGGTTGCCATGGTGACTGCTCTGTGTCTAGGAAAGTGAAAGCACGGTCTCTGGTTGCCTTGGTGATGGCTCTGTCAGTTGCTCCTGTTGTTGTTGATCTCTCTCTGCGGTGGCCATTACTAGTGTAAGGATTACAGCAGAGCCAGTGCAAGCTATATGGGCCTTTAAAGTTGTTTGCAAGCCCTGTTGTGTGGACTAAAGACTTTATCTTGAACTGAGCAAGTGTCCAGCATCCGAGGAGAGGCTGAGGAGATGTTCCCCCTGATGGAGCGAGTGATTGGCGTCCAGGAAGGCCGTGAGTGACTGCGAAAGGAGAGCCGGCGTCTGGTGCCATCCACATTGGGAGGATCCTGACAAGGTCCTGACAAGCCCTGGAAAAGAGTGCTCCACAGATTGCACCCCAAGCTTACAGAACTAAAGTACTGGACATGTGAATCTGGCATTGGCTGGTAAGGCTGCTTTCACACAGCGTTTTTGTGCTGTCCGAGGGGATCAGACTTTTTGCTGCTCCCCTCGGACAGCATCGGATCCAAACTGATGCCTGCAATCGGATGCCAAATAGGCATCCGATTCCGATATTTAGCAGCATCCGTTTGGATCCTGTCCCTGCTCCTCCTGTCATCTCGTCCCCCTTCTCTCTCCCTCCTGTCACCTTTGTCCCCCTGTGTCTCCCCTCTTTGTCCCCCTGTGTCTCCCCTCCTTGTCCCCCTCTGTCTCCCCTCCTTGTCCCCCTCTGTCTCCCCTCTTTGCACCCCCTCTTTGTCCCCCTGTGTCTCCCCTCTTTGTCCCCCTGTGTCTCCCCTCTTTGTCCCCCTGTGTCTCCCCTCTTTGTCCCCCTGTGTCTCCCCTGTGTCTCCCCTCTTTGTCCCCCTCTATCTCCCCCCTCTTTGCTCCCCTGTTTGCAGACCTTAAAAAATAAAAAAAATCTTCATTCTCACCTCTCCACGACACCCGCGCTGCTTCCAGCTTCTCTTCTTCTGATCAACAGGACCTGGCGTGATGTCACAGTCACATGACCGGTTACCGCGGTAACCGGCCATGTGACTCAACTGTGACGTCAGGCCAGGTCCTAGAAGCACAGAGCGCTGGAGGCATCGCTGGATCGTGGAGAGGTGAGAATGAAGATTTTTTTATTTTTAACCCTTTATTTTCAGGAGATGTCACTTCTGCAATGTATGAATATACATTGCAGAAGTGATATTACATGGCACAGAGCGGTGTTAGTGTACTGAGCATGCTCAGTGCACTAACATCGGGTCCGAGGAGACATAAGCTGTTTCCTCGGATCCGCGCTCCATAGGCCCCATGTTATTTGGCGCGGATCAGGTCGGATCCAATTCGGTCCGATCTGACCCGCTGTGCCAAAAATCGCAGCAGGCTGCGATTTTGGGCACAGCAAAAAAACAGCCAGGATCGGATCCGACCAAAATCGGATGCCAATAAGGCCAAATCCGATGTGATCCGTGCCCATAGGATAACATGGGGCCAAAATCTGATCCGTGGCTGTCAGTTTTACAACGGACAGCCACGGATCACAGAAAATCGCAGTGTGAAAGCACCCTAAGCTGCCAAATTTTGCTGTTTTTTTTACAATTCGTTTTTTTTTTGGCGCCAAAGGTTTTTCTTTTCTTTTTCTTTTTCTGGACTTGCTGCAGCCCACGTGGAATATACACCGGTGTAAAGCTACATTTGAGGTTGATGGTACCATAGTTTTGAGATACCCGGGTATCCCTGTGCTAAGTGTATAGCCAGCATTGATATAGTGTAATGTATTGTTATTAGCTGTGATAAGTTATACTCAGTGTGCCATCTCAGAGGTCCCATCAGACCGCCCACAGTTGATGTACATAGCCTTTAGTTACCGTATATACTCGTGTATAAGCCGACCCGTGTATAAGCCGACCCCCCTACTTTTGCCCCCAAAAACTGGGAAAACTTATTGACTCGCGTATAAGCCGAGGGTGGACTCCAGCACATGTATACAACCCCCAGCAGTGAGGTATACAGCCCCCAGCAGTGTGGTATACAGGCCCCAGTAGTATGGTATACAGCAGCCCCCAGTGGTATACAGCAGGCCCCCAGGCGTATAAGCAGGCCCCCAGGGGTATAAGCAGGCCCCCAGGGGTATTCATCAGGCCCCCAGGGGTATTCAGCAGGCCCCAGGGGTATCAACAGGCCCCCAGGGGTATACAGCAGGCCCCCATGGGTGTACAGCAGGCCCCATGGGTATCAGCAGGCCCCCAGGGGTATCAGCAGGCCCCCAGGGGTATACAGCAGGCCCCCAGGGGTATTCAGCAGGCCCCAGGGGTATCAGCAGGCCCCCAGGGGTATCAGCAGGCCCCCAGGGGTATAAGCAGGCCCCCAGGGGTATTCAGCAGGCCCCCAGGGGTATTCAGCAGGCCCCAGGGGTATCAACAGGCCCCCAGGGGTATACAGCAGGCCCCCATGGGTATACAGCAGGCCCCATGGGTATCAGCAGGCCCCCAGGGGTATCAGCAGGCCCCCAGGGGTATACAGCAGGCCCCCAGGGGTATTCAGCAGGCCCCCGTGGTATCAGCAGGCCCCCAGGGGTATCAGCAGGCCTCCGGGGGTATCAGCAGGCCCCCGGGGGTATCAGCAGGCCCCCAGGGGTATCAGCAGGCCCCCGGGGGTATCAGCAGGCCCCCGGGGGTATCAGCAGGCCCCCAGGGGTATCAGCAGGCCCCCGGGGGTATCAGCAGGCCCCCAGGGGTATCAGCAGGCCCCCGGGGGTATCAGCAGGCCCCCGGGGGTATCAGCAGGCCCCCGGGGGTTTATACAGCAGGCCCCCGGGGGTTTATACAGCAGCCCCCAGCACAGGTGTATACTGCAGCCCCCAGCAGTGTGATATACAGGGCCCCCGGCAGTGGTATACAGCCCCCCCGCCTAGTACCGGGCCCCCATGCTGCGGCACAGCATACAGTAGCTCATACATTACCATCTCCTGCAGCGCGCGCTTCCTCCATCTCCCGCACGGCTTGTTGCTGTAGTGTCATGTGACGCGCCAGTCACATGACACTACAGGAAGATGCCGGCTGGGACATGGAGGAGCCGCACGCTGCAGGGAGAGATGGTAGTGTATGAACTACTGTATGCTGTGCCGCAGCATGGGGGCCCGGTACTAGGCGGGGGGTTTTGGGGATGCATACCACTGCCGGGGGCCGCCAGGGGCTGTGTCCGGCAATATGCACTGCATCCCCTTGCCGGGGATGGACAGGGGGATGCGTGCATATCAATGAGGCGGGCCCACGTGACTGCGCGGTGTCACTGCAGCCCCCTTCTGCCTCCTCCTGCCCCCAGTCAGAGCCCCCGTCCCCGTCACACAGCACACACATGTATATACTCGCGTATAAGCTGAGGGGGGACTTTTCAGCCCAATTTTTGGGCTGAAAAAGTCGGCTTATACACGAGTATATACGGTAAGTTAAATCCTTGATAAGTCTAGCGTGTAGGTAAATTTGCTCCTGGTTCTGAGTGTGATTTACATACCCTGGGAACTCTGAGATCTGTGCATTGATGTCGGCTAACGCTGAGGGTGTGAAACTGTTATTGGTAATATTTTAAGGGGATTTTGAGATTTTTACATTCCATACTGAACCATACCTTGATCCCCATATCAGTAAAAATACTGTTGTTTATTTCTGCCTCTGTCTCAGTCTGTGACTCACTGGATCTTAATAGGACCTCCGGTCATTACAACTGCACCACGCTCAGCAGCTTTAGCCCCAGATTCAGTAAAACGCCCAGATGCTCCAATCCCGGCCGCTAAACCAAACCCTGCAGTTTCAATCCAGGCTGCAGTGCGAACACAAGCAACACAGACCCTGGCCACAGCATTATTGCAGGTGTGCCACCAAGTGACAACCTGGCGGCTGAAATCCTCAGACAAGAGGGTGGCCAGAAATTCTATGAACTGCCCTGGAAATGGAAGTAGAAAGTGGCAGCATAATGTGTATCGTTAGTTAATAGTTAGTCAACCTGGTTAAATGTCAAATGTGTAATAATGTATGTTGATGTATGTTATAATACATGATAGTTAGGATAAGAAAATACCTGGTAATTAAAGGACAATGTGGTCATGGACAGTGAATGGCCAGAACTCCTCTTGTACATAGTTAGCACTTAATGTGCTCCTTGTTGGCTTTACAGCCTGTTACATTGTGAGTTGAACACCTTGCACTTTACAGTTCACAAAAGAACCAAAACCATCTGGCGTGGACAAAAATCTCCAAAACCGCCTGGCGTGGTGATCTGTGATCCCCGGCTGTAATGTCTGTAAACTCTTATATTCTGTGATCCCCGGCTGTAATGTCTGCATACTCTGTTACTTCCCTGTGATCCCTGGCTGTAATGTCTGTAAACTCTTATATTCTGTGATCCCCGGCTGTAATGTCTGTATACTCTTATAGTCTGTGATCCCCGGCTGTAATGTCTTCTTATATTCTGTGATTCCCTGCTGTAATGTCTGTATACTCTTATATTCTGTGATCCCCGGCTGTAATGTCTGTATACTCTTATATTCTGTGATCCCTGGCTGTAATGTCTGTATACCCTTATATTCTGTGATCCCCGGCTGTAATGTCTGTATACTCTTATATTCCGTGATCCCTGGCTGTAATGTCTGTATACTCTTATATTCTGTTATTCCGAGCTGTAATGTCTGTACACTCTTATATTCTGTGATCCCTGGCTGTAATGTCTGTATACTCTTTTATTCTGTGATCCCTGGCTGTAAAGTCTGTATACTCTTATATTCTGTGATCCCCTGCTGTAATGTCTGTATATTCTTATATTATGTGATCCCTGACTGTAATGTCTGTATACTCTTATATTCTGTGACCCGCAGCTGTAATGTCTGTATACTCTTATATTCTATGACCCCTTGCTGTAATGTCTATATACTCTTTTACTTCCTCCCCTCCGCAGGAGCTGTGGTATATCCGACCTGTTCCTGTACGGTCGGACACATACATTACACACGGACACATTTATAAGAATATCTCAGGACAGGAATTTTTTTTAACACGTCCAATTGTGGGAATTATTATTAGTCTAAGATCTATTACGGTAATTAAAATGTACAATTGTTCATGGCACAATCCAATTAAAGGAAGCATACATCTCTACCCTGAATGCAATTGTTGCGCCCCAGGGTGTGGGGTACCCGGGTATCAGGTGGCAGAAAGGGGTTAATTTTGTCACGGGAATGGCGGCCGCGCCTGATCCTGTATCCTGGGGCGATGCTCTTGAAAAGGGATTATGTACAGGGGAGTATTTACAGTTTATAGATGTTGTGACGCCACATGCAGTACCTGTTGATGTTCACCAGCGCTGCCACAGTCCTCCGGTGGTTGATGGTATTGCGGCAATGATGGTGTAGTCCTCCACAGGCAGGACTGGGACCTCCGGGGCAGTGTAGTGTGAAGGGACAGGTTGTAGTGGAGCCGAGATTGTTAGGGAGAGCTGGAATAGTCTATAGAGGATACTGGGAGCAGAAGAATGCACACACGCTGAGAAGTTTCTTTTACCTTTTACTGTTGTCTTGAGCAGGTAAAATGTCCAGGGCACCGACAGGTGACAGGTTTGCGCAGTGGGTTCCCGCAGCAAGTGGGTATAAGGCCTCCTCTACTTGTGTATTTATTGAAGCACAGTCTGCTGTAGCCTGACTTGCCTCCACTCTCTTCCTTGTCTGTTTCCCTCTCCTCCTGTGCGGTCTCTGGGATAACCTTCTCTGGACACGGCAGACTGGTCTGCAGTTAATGGCTCCCTCTCTTGACCCTCCTGGGAGACTGGGTACCTGTAGCTTCCATGGTTTGACGGGGTTTTCTGTGAGCCTATAGTATCTCACAAGTGCGGATCCCCAAGACTGCACTTGCCACCGCCAAACAAACCTTCTTCTTATCCCTAATAACCTCCCTGTCCCACAATCCCAAGCAACTTTTCAAAACCTTCAATTCCTTACTCCGCCCGCCTGCTCCCCCTCCCTCTCCCCTTATCTCTGCAGAAGACTTTGCCTCCTTCTTCAAAGAAAAGATTGACAGAATCAGAGACAGCTTTGATCCATTGTCCCCACAGCCTCCGCTTTCACCTATACTGCCCTCTACTTCCATCAACTGCTTCCCCCCTATAACTGAAGACCAGCTCTCCTCCCTCCTGTCAAAATCACACCTCACCACCAGTGCCCACGACCCGCTCCCATCCCACCTCATTCCCAACCTCACCTCCGTTATCATCCCAACCCTAACTCATCTTTTCAACCTATCACTTGCCACTGGCACCTTCCCTTCAGTCTTCAAACACGCCTTGATCACACCCATCCTCAAAAAACCCTCCCTCGATCCCACAACTGTCTCCAACTACCGCCCTATATCTCTCCTCCCTTTCGCCTCTAAACTACTTGAACAGCATGTCCACTCTGAGCTGTCCTCTCACCTCTCCTCCTGCTCCCTCTTTGACCGCCTGCAATCTGGCTTCCGACCCCTCCACTCCACTGAAACAGCCCTGACCAAAGTCACAAATGACCTACTGACTGCCAAAAGCAAGCACCACTACTCTGTTCTCCTCCTCCTCGACCTGTCAGCCGCCTTCGACACTGTTGACCACTCCCTTCTACTACAGATCCTGGAATCTCTTGGCATCACGGACCTTGCCCTCTCTTGGATCTCCTCATACTTAACAGACCGCACCTTCAGCGTCACCCACTCCCACACATCCTCCTCGCCCTACCCCGTATCTGTCGGGGTCCCCCAGGGCTCGGTTCTTGGACCATTACTGTTCTCAATCTACACTCTCGGTCTAGGGCAACTCATTGAGTCCCATGGCCTCCAATATCACCTCTACGCCGACGACACCCAAATCTACCTGTCTGGTCCTGACATCGCCTCCCTTCTATCCAAAATTCCACACTGCCTGTCCGCCATCTCATCCTTCTTCTCTGCTCGCTTCCTTAAGCTGAACATGGACAAAACCGAGTTCATAGTCTTCCCCCCCCAAGATGCTCCCCCTCACTACCTGACCTATCCATCGTCGTCAACGACTGCTCTCTCTCTCCAGTCCCCCATGCCAAGTGCCTCGGGTTTATCCTTGACTCTTCCCTCTCCTTCAAGCCCCACATCCAGGCCCTCGCCACCTCCTGCCGACTCCAGCTCAAAAACATCTATAGGATTCGCACTTTCCTTGACCACGACACTGCAAAAACCCTTATTCACGCTCTCATCATCTCCCACCTCGATTACTGCAACCTCCTGCTCACCGGCCTCCCTAATACCTCCCTTGCACCCCTCCAATCTATCTTGAACTCCGCTGCCCGCCTAATCCATCTGTCTCCCCGCTACTCCCCTGTCTCCCCCCTCTGCCAAGCCCTTCATTGGCTCCCTGCTTCCCAGAGATCCCGGTTTAAAACATTAACCATGACATACAAAGCCATTCACAACCAGTCCCCTCCATACATCTCTGACATGGTCTCCCGTTACCTACCCTCACGCAACCTGCGATCCTCCCAAGAGCTTCTCCTCTACTCCCCCCTCATCTCCTCTTCGCACAACCGCATACAGGATTTCTCCCGTGCTTCACCCAGACTCTGGAACTCACTGCCCCAACACATCAGACACTCTCCTACCCTGGGAACCTTCAAAAGAAGCCTGAAGACCCACCTGTTCCGCCAAGCCTACCACCTGCAATAAGACCCGGTCCACCACACCGCCTCATGACTGGAATTTCCCCCTCCTACTGTATCCCCACCCGCCCCTCGTAGACTGTGAGCCTTTGTGGACAGGATTTCTCCCCTCTTGTTTCTGTACAACTGAATTGTCAACATTTATTGTTACTTGTATTGTTACTATGTTACTTGTCCTAGTTTGCCCTTTTAACATGTAAAGCGCCATGGAATATAATGGCGCTATATAAATTATTAATAATAATAATAATAATATCCAGAGCTTCTCCTGAGACCAACTCCCTCCAGCTCTTATAAGGGCGAACTCCCTCCAGCTCTTTGCTCCCTTCTCTGCTCTGGGCTCCCTGCCTTCAGTCCCACTTTGGCTTGTGGTACGCTGAAGGGCCATTCCGGGTCACTGGCTCGGGCCTAAATGCAGCACCGATCACCAGGACTTCCTTGCAGCTCTTCTAGCGTCTGCACACACTCTGACTAGCTCCTACCCAGCAGCAGTATATATAGGGGATCTTGCCTAAGGTAGGCAAGTGGTGCTCCCCCTACTGTGCAGGGGTGGAAGGTGTTGTTCGTAGTAGGTACCTGCTGTGGAAACCCAGCTGTGCATTAAGAGAGATCTGTGGTTACCTGCATGAGCAGGGCGCCACACAATTATCCTATTTCAAGCGCTGTGTTACTGACTTACACTGATGTCTGAGTAGCCTTCTATGATGATCTAATTTTGGGAGTGGGATCACAAGGGTCTGGATTTTCAAGCCATAAAAGGTGATAAAATATGGTTGTATGAGTTTGACAACCATGTGATTCTGGTCAAATAGAATTTTAAGAGTGGATTAACAATTACAGCACTTTACAGCATTTTTCATGGTGTTTTTCACTATAATTAACTAGAGAAGTCTATGGAATACTTTACATAGTTACTTGTCAGTTTAGGTACATGCTGAAATGCTGCTATAGTGTAACACAGGTAATGCCCCGAAAGCCTATTACACAGTTCAATGCATGGATGTCAGCCTTTATCAATCCTATCTCGTGTTATTAGGACCGCTCACAACCCTTATGTTTTCCTAAATACGAACCCACAATAACTACAAAGAGAACATACATTTATGCTGTGATGTGTGTAGAGGGTTGAAAACAGACTGGCCCCGATTAATTGCCCTATAAGTAGATCCTCTCTTGTTTGATTACATACTTATTGCTTAATCATGATGATGACTATTTGCTGGGCGGTGGTATATTTATGCAGTAACTTGCTGTTGCTTGACATTGACGATGTGGAGTGTCTCCAGGGGACTGGTGGGTGTGGGCACAGGACCAATAAGAAAAGTTATGGATAGAGAAATTCAGTGGGCTAATGTTGACATTTTACGCAGCAAAAGAGAAGAGGAAAAATTTCTCGGGAGGAAGTGCATGCTCTTATGGTCAGCAGGGTACCCTCTCTCTTTTTCTCTGTCTTTTTCTCTCTCTCTCTCTCCCTCTCTTCTGTAGAGTGTAAGCTCTTATGGTCTGTGAGGTCCTCTCTCTCCTGTTGAGTGTAAGCTCCTGTAGTCAGTGGGGTTCTCTCTCTGTCCACTCTCTCTCTCTCTCTCCTGTAGTATAAACTCTTATGGTCAGCAGGATCCTCTCTCTTGTGTAGAGTATAAGCTCTTATAGTCAGTGGGATCATCTCTTTCTCCTGTAGAGTGTAACCTTTTATGGTCTGCAGGGTCTGTGGCACCCCTGGGGTTAATGTGCCACAGTAGCATCACAAGGGTTAACTCCCCACACATCACCGGACACTGTACTAGCACCTCTAGGCCAGAAGGGGAAGCTCAAGCAGCTCCCCGATATATTCTGGTCTGAGGAAGGAAGTAGTTGATAGTTGACAGTTCAGTTGAGTGCAGTGAGCACTAGGAGCAGGACCTGTAAATGGGAGCAGTGCTGAGCTCTGACAGGGACCACTGACTACTTTCAGGCCTGAAGCCAGGGTCTGAGGAGAGGAGTACAAGAAACAGAGGAACATATTTGGGAGACAGAGTTACCTCATAACTCGCCCCAGAGGAGCGCAGAAGCTGGATACCGGATCCGAATCTGTGACTGAAACACGCAGCACAGAAAACACCGGGATAGTGGAGGTTACATAGCTACACCGTACCTCAGGAAAACAAAACGGCGGGGTCAGAAGCACACGGAAAGAACCAAGTCGCCTAGCAAAGGGGGTACCTGTGAGGAGAAACAGGGCCAGCTGCTCAGCTAAAAAAGCAGCAGGGCCACACACAAGGCGCAGGAGTAGGAAGCTGACGACCCGGACAGGGTGGGAGCAACCCGACCCCTATACAGACTCCGTGGACAGTACTTGCTGAACAACAACTCCAGTAAAGCCGTGGAAAACTTCAAAACCGTGAGTGTGTATGATCCTTGTGCTCAAACCCTGTGTGCCCTCACAAACTTCCATCATCTTTACTACTACCCCTATCCTACAACATCCATAGCACGATCTATAGACTATTACTACCACTGCCCCAGGGAACCAAGCTCTCTGCGGAGAGCCATTACATCTCCAGCTGCCAAACATCATCCCCGGAGGTTCTGCAGCAGCGGTGGTCCACCCGACCACAACCCGTGGGTGGCGTCACGACAAACTCCCCTGTAAATATTCCCCCATATTACTTGCGGAACCCGGGACACGGTCCGAACCAAGACCGCCGTGATATTCCCAGCAGTACCCTGGTCCAGTACGGAGTACCCCATCCCAGTGGGCTCCACAGGTCCTCTTTCTCTCTCCTGTAGAATGTAAGCTCTTATGGTCAGCAGGGTCCTCTCTCTCTCTCCTGTAGAATGTAAGCTCTTATGGTCAGCAGGGTCCTCTCTCTCTCTCTTCTGTAGAGTATAAGCTCTTATGGTCAGCAGGGTCCTCTCTCTCTCCTGTAGAGAGTGTAAGCTCTTATGGTCAGCAGGGTCCTCTCTCTTTTGTAGAGTGTAAGTGTGGCACCCCAGAGTCCGGTTGCCACGATGGCATTGCCTCCCTCGAGGGGTCATGCCATGTTTGAAAGCAAGGGAAGGTATCCACACCAGCTAAGCCCACCACACACAATACCTTCCCAACTCCTGACAAGAAGGGGGAGCTCTGAAACTCCGGTCCAGGGGAGGTCCACTATAAATTCTGGCCTGGGGTTGGGGTTAGTTCAGTTCCTAGGAGGACTGTGAAGAGGTCCCGTGGACTGAAGCAGAGTAAGGCTAGTCCGTGACATAGACTAGCCAGTGTGAGGGACCCATAGGAGAGGGTCTGAGGATGTAGAGGAGCAGGTCTCGGGAGTGGAGCCGGTTTCCAGGCTCACCCCAGTGCAGACTGCCAGAAGCGGAGGTTGTGAGGGACTCTAGGCCCAGCAACCAACACCAGAGGGCCGGAGATTCCAAGTCTCTCGGTCACAACGAAGCCCAGTAGGCACAGCAGAAGAGAGCTCAGAAACAGTAGCCAGAAGAGTGTACCTGACGAGGGCTCGAGCTAACTGCCATATGGGCAAGAGACTGTATGCAGGAGGAGAGAGGGTAACAGCTTAGCTACACGCATCCAGGACCCGCCAAGAGTAGCACAACAGGGAGGCCTCAAAACTCACTGGGTGAGGAAAATCCCAACTTGCTTCCAGGCCACCCAGACTCCTAACATCTCTTGTAGACGGTACCCAGGACGGACCTGCTACTTCTACCAGTAAAGGTAACGGAGACTTCAGCCCTTGCGTCTGTCGGTCATTCCGCGCTCTCAGTCCTGCACCCCCGATGGCCTGCCACCATAGACTTTCCCGGTTGCCCTGGGGATCCGCTCCACCTGTGGGGAGCGAAACCATCACCGCTCCCATCATCTGCAGAGGTCCTGCACTGCAGCCGCAGCCACTAATAGCCGCAAGCCACAGGTGGCGTGATGACAACCATCCCTAAGCCACTAGTCCAGAACTTTTAAACTCGAACCCCCCAAGGGCTACGAGACCGGGCCGCGAACCACGTGACTTCCCGCAGCGGAGCAGCGGGCCCAGTCCTCGAGTACCCCATGGCCCCATGGTGCTGCACAAGTCCTTATGGTCAGGAATTTCCTCTCTCCCACCCTTTTGTTGCGCCCCTGAGGGTCACGTCGCCACAGAAGTACTGCACCTCAGCCAAAGATGTGGTACCCAACTCTCGGGTAAGGACAGGGCACACACCAGCATCCAACACCTCAACACTCCAGGCCAGGGAATCTGGGCAGACCCTATTTAGGGAGGGCCACATCTCAGACTGGAGGGGGAAACTACGTAGAGGGTGTGGGTGGAGGAAGTAGAAAAGGAAAGGACACCCGGAAGTAGAGGAAGTGGGGAGAGCATGAGGAAAACATTAGTTAGTTGATCAGTCAGAGAGTGGGAGAGAGTCGTTAGGAGGAGAGCTGAGCAGATGTCCTGGGAACTGGAGGCACAGAGAGGCTCGTCCCAAAGCTGTGACAGAGGAGTCTGCTAGAGGGAGCAGACACAACTGAGGAAGGGTCCCAGGGACACAAAAGTGGGAAACCCACCCATGGCGCCCGCATCCACGCAAAACGAAGTCAAGTGAAGGGACTGGGGTCGCAGAGGGGACTGGCCCCAGACTAGCAGAGAGACTTTAGGCCTCAACTAGCAAACCGGAGGCTGCAGTATATGTACGTGTAGCAGCCAAATCCACACACACTCAATAAAAGGCAGCCGCATAGGGCCAAGGGGACAGAGAAGACGCTGCCCAACAGGGCCCAAGGCTGCTGGCTTGGGACACTGTGTGTGAGGAGTGGGGCAGGAAGGTGAGCCAACGCAGTGAGACAACCCGGAGAGGCACACAAAATGGGGGTCCCGGTAAAGTGCACCCAAGCTACCCAAGAGTTGGCTGGACCACTGACCCAGAGAACACAGCACCTGGCTGGCTGTTTTAACCTGGAGACTGTGAGTAAAATGTGAAGACTACACCCTGCTGTGTCCTCAGATTTATTTACTGCATCATCTGTCCAGTGTTTCAACTAATACAATCATTTAAAAAGACATTACAACTGCCCTGGGGTCCCGCTCTACCCGTGGAGAGCTGTAACATCTTTGCTGTGTCACCAACTGCCCCTGTGGATCTGAACTGCAGCGTCGACCAGCTATTGCCGAACACCCCGGGTGGCATCACGACCTAATCCCTTATGAATTTTCCCTCACATTTTTATGACACGGCCAGGGCCAAGGAGCTGGGTCATGCCACCATGACATCCCCAAAGAACTATCCGGCCAAGTTCCAAGTACCCCACGACCCTTGCGGCGGACGTGTCCCTTTCTCTCACACTCCCTGTCTCTCTCCTGTAGAGTGTAAGTGGGTTCCCTTCTTTCTTTCCTGTAGCATGTAAGCTCTTATGGTTAGGAGGGTACTCTTTTGTCTCCTGTAGAGTGTAAGCTCTTGTAATCAGCAGGGTCCCCTCTCTCTCTTTTGCAGTATGAAAGCTTGTATGGTCAGTGGCATCTTCTCTTTTCCTCTCTCCTGTAGAGTGTAAGCTTATATGATCAGCAGAGTCCATTCTCTCTCTCGTGTAGAATGTAAGCCTTTATGGTCGGCAAGGTCCTCCCTCTCTCGTAGAGTGTAAGCTCTTATGGTCATTGAGGACATCTCTAAATTTTATGGAGATCTTAAAAAAATTTTCTTCCTTCCACCCTAGCGAATGGCGTTCTCTGGAAATTTGGAAATTGTGACCGGAAGCTGGAGGGAAATGTAGCCTTGAACTCCAACTATTCAGTTAAAAAGCTGATCACATAATACATGGATGGGTGCAATCAGTCTGATGTGCTTGTTATTCTTCCTTTATGACAAGAGAGTAAAAATCAATTGATTTTCAGGACCCACGGCCAAATCAGTATTCTGTGGCCACCAATCTGGAATCTGCTGTCCGTTGGCATCCATGCTTTCTTTTTTATTATCCGGCCTGGCTAATAAGGCGAGAAGACACAAATGCCGGCAAGAAGAGGTGATTGCAGAGCTCACAAAATACTGACCCGACAGGTGGACCAAGGTCCTGCAAACTTATTCTCTCATTTCTTTTATATCAATTCTGAAAAGTCAAATTTAAAGAGATTGTTGTTGCCATCATGGTGCATCTAGTTTAATAGAGTCATATCTTGTGTTATCAATGTTACTTTGCTGGTTTATCCACTCCATCATTTTGCTACATCGACAAGCCAAGCAGGCATTCCGAAGACTTATTTTCTATGATTGCTTTTCGAGGTGTCATGAAGCAAGCAGAGCATGTGTTAATAATAATTTTTGGTTTATATAGCATCAGCATATTCTGCAGCGCTTTCTATGGGCACATCATACACAAGAAAATTGATTTTGACATCAAACAGAAGTATAATGTCAAATAAAGTGACAAGTAATTACTCTGAATAATAACGTAATCCCTTTTATTCAGTTCCATGTTGACTTCATGGATGGTGTCCCACCCCAGAGCTGTGCTACTTCTCAAAGAGCTTAACTGGCTATTCACTTTGCACTGACTTTCAGGTGGTTTGACGTGAACTTGCTTTATATAATAGTGTATATGCTTTATATAAGTCCCCAAGCCTATCTGCATAACATAAAAAAGACCTTTTATTATACTCACCAAGAGGCTGTCTAGTGTCGCACCCCCACGGGCCGGGGTACTCAGAGCCGGACCGTTCTGTCTCTGGGGTGCCACGGCTCCGTGGCCAGGCTCCGTGGTCCCAGGTGCGGCAATGCAAAAAGAAAGGGGAAAAAGAAATAAAGTTTGTGGGGATATTCGTGACGCCACCCATGGGTCGCAGCCAATATGGGCCACTGCTGCCGGTCAGACCGCAGAGGATGATGGTAGAGGAGGCAGCCGGGATGGTGAGCCCTCCATAGGTAGGGCTTGGTTCCCCAGGGCAGATGTAGAAGAGGTGGACTTAGTTGCAGTGTAGAAAACAAGTTTACGGCTCCACAGGCAAGCCGCTGCAGTCTCTGTACCAATAATTCTCAGACACAAATCTAGAGTTCACCGGGTACTTTACTTTCCTCGTTACTCAACACACAGTTCTTTGTACACAAGCTGTGGACCGGTTCCATGCAACAGTCACCGGCTGGGGCTCTTACTGCAACGGGGGCGGTTCCTCTGCATCACTCCCCTCAGTGTACCTCTCGGGCCCTTCTGTTCTCTCCGCTCTCACGCGTACGGGTTCGGTCCGGCTGTCATGGGCTCTACAGCGAGTCATCCCACTCTCTGGGCCACTAGCCCTAGTCATATGGCTTTGTCCTACTCTGTACTTGGAGTTTCCGCACACCACTGGGTGTCTCGTGGTTAGGAGCATAAAGTGTTCCTGGCCACATCTACAGAGTCTCTGGTTTCTCTGGCCCAGCCACCAGTGACCCGTGTTAGTTGGGCTCACCTGGCTCCTTCTACCATCCACAGTCTCTGCTTTTTGGACTCCCAGCCGGCCATTAGTGGTGCAGGTTGCCGGGCCCCATAGTCCTCAGCCTCTGTTAGTCAGTACTCAGATGAAGGGTGTCTCGGCTTGGGGATGCTTTCTCTTCTCCACCCTCCAGAAGCTCTCTCAGTCTACTCCTCTCTCATGGGAAGCTATCGGTCGTCTCGCCCAACTTAGTGTTGCTAGGTCCTTTCTGGAGTTTAGTTCCTCCACCCCTTTGTCCGGGTTCTCTCTGCTTCCCACCCACACGCAGCTACTCCCGCCACCCCTCACCGGGCATGAAGCAACTTAGGCTCAGTGCCGGAGTGTGTGTGTGTTTTTGTGAGCTGACCGTCTTACCTGTCCCACTGCAGTTCACCCTGTGGCTGCCCAGTCGCAGGGGCACCACACTAGTCTGATGGGCATCACAGATCTTGATCAGGCACCTCATCTATTTGCAATTGCAGCCCTCCTTCTCTGCTTTATGTGAATAATGCATCCTACAACATCCGCACTGTGTTCTCCACACTTTTTTCTGCCCTGCTGAGGGCTGAGCAATGTATTGTAATGTGCAGATGAGGAGAAAGGCCAAAGAGCACCCACACATGTGCACCACAATACTTTGCTATGCCCTTAGTAGGGCAGAGAGAAATGCGCATTCGCAGGATTGCAATGTAGAACACTAAGGAGATGACGTAGGATGCGTCATCCACATGAAGCAGGAGGAGGACGGTGATAGCAAGCAGAAAGAAGGCACCAGATTAGCGACACCCATAAGATTGGGTTGCCTCAAATGTGAAAATAATAAAAGGTATGTTTTATGTTATACAAATCAGCTTGGGGATTTATATGCAGCATTATAGAATACTGTTGTATATAAGGGCTTATTGGTGGTGGCTGCAGTTTATATGGGGAAAACCTGGTGACACGTTCCCTTTAACCTAAAGCACCCTGCCTTCATTAAATAGACGTATTTAAACTTTCTCAGACCTTGAACTTTACAGGCCACATTCTGCATTATTGGGCTCTTTGCTTCTAGAGTCCATGTCATTACACCCATTTTATAAATAATTTTGTTCAGTCTGATGCACCACACGGATAACCTACCCGGACTACACCTCATATCTTCAGGCAACCAGGCCCAAACTATAATTCCTGTCTAGTTTCCACAAACCTGACTTTTTTCTCAGACCCAGCTATAGCTTTCTCCACGGCTGGCGCTATTGCCACAGCAAAATTCACGAAAAGGCTTCCAGCATACTCAGTCTATTCCGCTTCAGCGGTGCCATGCACAAAACATTACAGCCACCATTCATCATGCCTAGAGTTGGTTCAATTTGATTTACAGGATCTGGTCCATCGATCACATCAGTAATCTGTGGCCCATGGAGTAGTAAGAATTGCCCAAAATATGCAAAAAAGTTTAGTGTCTGCTAACCACCTCCTGGAGTGCGCGGATCCTGCTATGCGGCAAGTTTTCAGAACTTAGAAGAAATAAGTCCATAAAATCCATTTTCATTTATTCCATGACTTCAAACAGTATAAAAACAATTAAGTCACAGTCCAGACATTAACCCCTTAAGGACCGAGTCACTTTGCAGCTTAATGACCGGACCATTTTTTGTAATTCTGACCACTCTCCCTTTATGAGGTAATATCTCTGGAACGCTTCAACGGATCCTAGCGATTCTGAGATTGTTTTTTCGTGACATATTGGGCTTCATGTTAGTATTAAATTTAGGTCGATAATTTTTGCGTTTATTTGTGAAAAAAAAAAAAATTTGGTGAAAATTTTGAACATTTAGCAATTTTCAAATTTTTAATTTTTATTCTGCTAAACCAGAGAGTTATGTGCCACAAAATAGTTAATAAATAACATGTCCCACATGTCTACTTCACATCAGCACAATTTTGGAAGAAAAAAAAAAATTTGTTCGGACGTTATAAGGGTTCAAAGTTCATCAGCAATTATTCATTTTTCCAGCAAAATTTACAAAACCAATTTTTTAGTGACCACATCACATTTGAAGTCCCTTTGAGGGGTGTACATGACAGAAAACACCCAAAAGTGACACCATTCCAAAAACTGCACCCCTCAAGATACTCAAAACTACATTCAAGAAGAATATTAACCCTTCAGGTGCTTCACAGGAACTAAAATAAAGTTGAAGGAAAAAATGGACATTTTAATTTTTGTAACAAAAATGTTCTTTTAGCCTCAATTTTTTCATTTTCACATGGGCAACAGGATAAAATGCATCCTAAAATTTGTTGGGCAATTTCTCCTGAGTACACCGATACCTCATATATGGTCATAAACCACTGTTTGGGTGCACGGCAGGGCTCAGAAGGGAGGGAGCGCAATTTGAATTTTAGAGCCAATTTTCCGTTCAAAAAGTGAAATGGCGCTCCTTCACTTCTGAGCCCTGCCGTGCGCCCAAACAGTGGTTTATGACCACATATAAGGTATCGGTGTACTCAGGAGAAATTGCCCAACAAATTTTGGGATGTATTTTATCCCTTTGCCCATGTGAAACTGAAAAAATGTAGGCAAAAAGAATTGTTTTGTGAAATAAAAGTTTTTTTTTAATTTTTATGAATAAATTTGTGAAGCATCTGGGGGTTCAAAGTGCTCACTATGCATCTAGATACCTTCCTTAGGGGGTCTAGTTTCCAAAATGGGGTCATTTGTGGGGGAGCTCCAATGTGGAGACACACGGGGACCCTCCATACGCAACATGGTGTCCGCTAACAATTTGAATGGAAAATGAGCTCAAATTGTTAGCGGACACCATGTCGCTTTTGGAGGGCCCCTTTGTATCTCCACATTGGAGCTCCCCCACAAGTGACCCCATTTTGGAAACTAGACCCCCTAAGGAACGTATCTAGATGCATAGTGAGCACTTTGAACCCCCATTTGTTTCAGAAATTAATCCGTAAAAATGAAAAAGCACTTATTTTTCCACTAAAAAATTATTTTTTTATTATTACGGATCAATTTGTGAAGCATCTGGGGGTTCAAAGTGCTCACTATGTACCTAGATATGTTCCTTTGGGGGTCTAGTTTCCAAAATAGGGTCACTTGTGGGGGAGCTCCAATGTGGAGACACACAGGGACCCTCCAAACGCGACATGGTGTCCGCTAACAATTTGAGCTCATTTTCCATTCAAATTGTTAGCGGACACCATGTCGCGTTTGGAGGGTCCCCGTGTGTCTCCACATTGGAGCTTCCCCACAAGTGACCCCATTTTGGAAACTACACCCCCAAAGGAACATATCTAGATGCATAGTGAGCACTTTGAACCCCCAGGTGCTTCACAAATTGATCTGTAAAGATGAAAAAAGAAAATTTGTGTGGAAAAAAAAAGTGCTTTTTCATTTTTATTGATGAATATGTGAAGCATCTGGGGGTTCAAAGTGCTCACTATGCATCTAGATATGTTCCTTAGGGGGTCTAGTTTCCGAAATGGGGTCACTTGTGGGGGAGCTCCAATGTGGAGACACACCGGGGCCCTCCAAACGCGACATGGTGTCCGCTAACAATTTGAATGGAAAATGAGCTCAAATTGTTAGCGGACACCATGTCGCGTTTGGAGGGTCCCTGTGGGTCTCCACATTGGAGCTCCCCCACAAGTGACCCCATTTTGGAAACTACACCCCCAAAGGAACATATCTAGATGCATAGTGAGCACTTTGAACCCCAGATGCTTCACAAATTGATCCATAATAATGAAAACAGAAATTTTTTGTGGAAAAAAAAAGTGCTTTTTCATTTTTACGGATGAATTTCTGAAGCATATGGGGGTTCAAAGTGCTCACTATGCATCTAGATACGTTCCTTAGGGGGTCTAGTTTCCAAAATGGGGTCACTTGTGGGGGAGCTCTAATGTGGAGACACACCGGGACCCTCCAAACGCGACATGGTGTCCGCTAATATTTTGAATGGAAAATGAGCTCAATTTGTTAGCGGACACCATGTCGCGTTTGGAGGGTCCCCGTGTGTCTCCACATTGGAGCTCCCCCACAAGTGACCCCATTTTGGAAACTAGACCCCAAAGGATCGTATCTTGATGCATAGTGAGCACTTTGAACCCCAGATGCTTCAGAAATTCATCCGTAAAAATGAAAAAGCACTTTTTTTCCACAAATAATTTCTTTTTTCATTATTACGGATCAATTTGTGAAGCATCTGGGGGTTCAAAGTGCTCACTATGCATCTATATATAATCGTTTGGGGGTCTAGTTTCCAAAATGGGGTCACATGTGGGGGAGCTCCAATGTGGAGACACACAGGGGCTCTCCATACGCAACATGGTGTCCGCTAACAATTGGAATTGTTAGCGGACACCTTGTAGGATATGAAGAGCCCCTATGTGCCTAAACATTGGAGCTCCCCCACAAGTGACCCCATTTTGGAAACTAGACCACCCAAGGAACGTATCTAGATGCATAGTGAGCACTTTGAACCCCCAGGTGCTTCACAAATTGATTCGTAAAAATGAAAAAAGAAACTTTTTGTGGAAAAAAAACGTGCTTTTTCATTTTTATGGATGAATTTGTGAAGCATCTGGGAGTTCAAAGTGATCACTATGCATCTAGATACGTTCCTGTGGGGTCTAGTTTCTAAAATGGGGTCACTTGTGGGGGAGCTCCAATGTTCAGGCACACAGGGAGGGGCTCACCATACCCGACATGGTTTCCGCTAACAATTGGAGCAAATTTTCTATTGAAATTGTTAGCGGACACCATGTCGCATATGGAGAACCCGTGTGCCACCAGCACAAGGGCAACTGGTAGAGTTGGGGTACAGCACCAGAAAATGCCGCCTCTAATGAATGCGCTATTTTCTTGGGTGGCTGTGGGTTGAAATTTGCAGCGTGGGGGATCCACAACATTTGAGTCTCTCCACACTGAGGATTCCAGTCAGCCAGCTACCAAGTTGTACCTGGCTGGCTACAAATACAGCGAAGGCTTTTTTTTATTTCTAGAACTAATTCTAGAAGAAAAAAAAATGACGTAGGGCTCCGCCATATTTTTGGTCCAGCCAGGTACAACTTGGCAGCTACAGACTGCCAGCAACCCCCAGCTGCCTCGTTGTACCTGGCTGCAACCAAAAATACAGCGAAGCCCATTTTTTTTTATTTCTAGAACTAATTCTAGAAAAAAAAATGACGTAGGGCTCCGCCATATTTTTGGTCCAGCCAGGTACAACTTGGCAGCTACAGACTGCCAGCAACCCCCAGCTGCCTCGTTGTACCTGGCTGCAACCAAAAATACAGCGAAGCCCATTTTTTTTTATTTCTAGAACTAATTCTAGAAAAAAAATGACGTAGGGCTCCGCCATATTTTTGGCCCAGCCAGGTACAACTAGGCAGCTGGGGGCTGGAATCCTCAGCATGGAAAGGCCCAAGCGTTCTGGGCCCCCCATGCTGCGAATTGCAGCCCGCAGCCGCCCCAGAAAATGGCGCATTCATTGAAGCGCCATTTTCTGGCGCTGTACCCATGCTCTTCCAGTTGCCCTGGTGCCGGTGGCAAACTGGGTAATAAAGGGGTTAATGCCAGCTTTTTATTGGCAGCTGGCACTAAGCCCGAGATTCATAATATAGGGCCAATGTTAGACCCGCCATTAGGAATCTCTGGTAAATAGTCAGAAAATACACACATAGAAAAATCTTTTTATTTGAAAAAAAAACACAAACAAAATTCGGACTCCATCTTTATTATAAAGATCCGACGTAGTCCACAACGAAGGTCCCACGACGCTCGATCGCCTCCGACGTAGTCCACAACAAAGGTCCCACGACGCTCGATCGCCTCTGCTCAATCGAGAGACTGCAGCAAGGGATCAAGTCTCCTCTTCCTACAGTCTCAGGGGTCAGAGTTATGGTGCACTGTATGACAATGATCAGTTATACAGTGCACCATGACTATGATCCCAGAGACTATAACAAGAGGACACTTGATCCCTTGTTGCACCCATCCATCCACCTATGCACCCATCATCCACGCACGCACATCCATGTACGCACATCCACGTACGCACATCCACGTGCTGACATCCACACATGCACACAACCACGCACATCCACGCATGCACACATCCACGCACGCATGCTGACATCCACGCACATCCACACACACATCCACGTACATCCACATCCACGCACATCCACGTACGCACACATCCACATACGCACACATCCACGCACGCACATTCACACACGCACATCCACGTACGCACATCCACGTACGCACATCCACGTACGCACATCCACGTGCGCACATCCACGTGCGCACATCCACGTGCTGACATCCACGCATGCACACAACCACGCACGCACATCCACGCATTCACACATCCACGCACGCATGCTGACATCCACGCACATCCACACACACATCCTCGTACATCCACATCCACGCACATCCACGTACGCACACATCCACGTACATCCACATCCACGCACATCCACACACACATCCACGTACATCCACATCCACGCACATCCACGTACGCACACATCCACGTACGCACACATGCACGCACGCACATTCACACACGCACATCCACGTACGCACATCCACGTACGCACATCCACGCACGCACATCCACGTACGCACATCCACGTACGCACATCCACGTACGCACATCCACGCACACCCATCCATCCACCCATCCATCTATTCATTCATTCATTCATTCATTCATACTTACCCATCGATGAGAAGGAGGAGCCACACCGGAGACTGCAGAGGACTCGGAGGCCGACGGTGCAGGCGCGTGCAGACCGGAATAGGTGAGTAGGAGCAGAGGGGTGGGCAGGAGCAGAGGGGTGGGCAGGAGCAGGGGGGTGGGTAGGAGCAGGGGGGTGGGTAGGAGCAGGGGGGAGGGAGCCCTGCAACTTCCCGCCGGTAGAAACACCCGGGTAGCGGGTGGATGGCGGGGAGCGGTATGGGGGGGTGCCGGCCGGACACAGGGGGGAATGGCACAGGGGGGGCTGGACAGCACACAGGGGGGGCTAGACAGGACACAGGGGGAGGCTGGATGGAGCGGGGACAGGACACAGGGGGCCCGGAGCATTAGATAATGGTCGGCGGGTGCAGTGCAGCCCGCCGGCATATAAGTATGTTTGGGGGGGGGGAAGGGGGGGCTAGGGGTTGACAGGGGACCAGGCAGAGTAGTGGAGGGGCAGTGGGCAGAGGCAGGGAATGTGTGCAGGAGCCGGGCACAGCTGACAGCCCGGCTCCTGCAGCGATCGCACAGGGAAATGCTCATATTCAGCATTTCCCTGCGCCATCATGATGTGATCGGTCGGTCAGATTGACTGACCGATCACATCGCTCTGAGTGTGGGGACCTCTAACAGGGGTCCCCACACCTCTGCCCCTGACCCTCAGCTGTCACTGACAGCTTTTAGATTTGAGCTGTCACTGTTCGTTTAGGAGCAGTGACAGTTCAAAGCCATGACGAGTATACTCGTCATGATGCGGGAACTGACAGCTTTTCATGACGAGTATACTCGTCATTAGTCGTTAAGAGGTTAAAAACAAATGCTTTTCAAAACAAAGCAGTGCCTATCTCCCCCCCCCATGTGTGTGTCTCTTCTAATGTCTGCTGTCCCCAGCGTGTCTCTCTCCCCCTGCATGATCAGAGCACGGTGTGTGATCACACTCCTGTGCTCTGATCACTGCAGGCCGGCGGGAAGCGGTGATAGCATCGCTGATCACCGCTTCCCGACAATACTTACCTCACCCCGGACCTCCGATGCCCGCGCTCCTCTCTCCCCGCCTCATCCCGTCTTCTGTCTCCTATGCCGATCGGGCTCACGCTGAGGCGATCGGTATAGGAGGAAAGTATGGAGCTAACAGCAGACACTGTGACCTCCACAAAAATGGCGCTGGTCTCCTCCCTCTGCTGTGTTCTGGACAGCCCAGGGGCGTGCCCAGTACACAGCAGGACGGCAGCCCAATGTTAGGTATAGGGTCAGCATCCGACCGTTGGTGTCTATGCCCAGGGCTGCCGTAACTGCAGAAGTGTCACAGACTCTTACACTCCTGCAAAGCAAGATGGCAGCCCCCAGTGGCTGCAAAAACAGTTAATAATAAAAAAGTATTGAAGTTACAAAAATTAATTTAGTATTAAATATAATTGTTTATATAAACAATTCTTTTTAATACAAAAAAAAAAAAATGCGGCACCCTCCCTTTAATCATTGACTTACAGCTCCTGACTTATTCCTTCGAAGTAGTGAGAATTTCCTCCTACTTCACGGCAACCATGGCTCTTCTTTTGATCAGCTAGCCTGCAAACGTGATGTCATTCCAGACTGGCAAAGACAGATTAGTGACATACCTAAAGGACTGGATCCTGGGAATCAATTCACACCAACTCTACGTTTGACCAGCATCTGAAGCCCATTACATAAGCAGTCATAGTATTAAAATACCTTCTGCTCCCATCACAATCAGGCCTTGGGAAATACCCACCCAAATGCTAGGTACATTTTCACACCTTCAGGCTTCCAGCCCTCAACCGCTTCTCAACAGCTAAATCTTATTTGGACTGCAAGCTCCCACAGCTCCTGAAGTCCAAGTCAAGAACAACTTTCATCACGTTGTAATCCTCCAACGTGGAGCCAACTGCAGCTCCTGTAGATATTGGATGCAGATCACCTTTATTTGGCACAAAACTACCCTTTCTCCTAATAGTGTAGTAGTGCAGCGCATCAGTGTCCTTATGTAAGCCTTCCAGTCAACACCAGTCTGTTTTTAGGCTTAAATTGATGTTTGTGCTCCCTGCCATTGAGAGCCAAGAAGACTGTCATTTCCAATTGCCAGCTAAAGAATTGCTGCCTCGCAGTGCTGCTGAGAATCTCCGTAGAGTATAATAGTCATCTGTAAGCCCTGCAAAGAGATGGAATTATGCACACAACATAGTAATGCAATAAATATGCACACGCAGAACCAAATGTACTTCTGACCAGTTAATGGTCAAAT
>JARQOC010000003.1:68099527-68160887 GCA_033576535.1 Allobates femoralis
ATGGGCAATTATGTGTTAAATTACTGGCTGTATATTGATAGAATATTATGTCTTTTGACCCAGTGTAAGATGAGGCTCCTTCAGTGTATTGTAGAACTGAAGAATAGAAACACGCATCCTAAAGTCTGGGCCTATTATCAGTTACTCATACACTACCATAACTCAGATCCTCCAGAATGAAAATATAAAGAGTTTCAAAGTAAACATAAAAAAAAGTTTATTTCTGCACTTGCTGTGTCTATTTGAATCAATAATGTAGCCCCATTATAAATGGCTGAAAATTTGAGCGAAAATAACAGGACTCTGGGCTAGTGGCCACCTAGTCCATGTGTAGAGTGGCACAGGTGGTAGTCGTGGGTGAAGGAATTACTTCAGACGTGCCGGCACGCTACATGACAACCATGGTCCTGCCTGAGAGAGTGGACTTGTGTAGTGTAGGCCGTACCTTTCTGCAGGCCACATGTTGCCCGTTGCCTTCAAAAGTGCATTACCAACCAGCCATTTAGACTGACACAGGGACCACCAGTTCATATTAAACAACATTTCTTTAGTTGACTGTTTCCACAATTCTTCATTTACAACTTCCCATGTGAGAAAGTGGGCAAACAACTTAAAGACCATTCCAGTACTACAGCACAGAGTCAGGCACAGTTCTAGTTCCCACTGGGTTGTTCCCGTTTTTCCCGCTCCTGTGAGTCCCAGCGCAACCCAGGGAACGTGACAGTCACTTTTCTGTATTTGTGGCCCTATATCAGGAGACACAGGGGGTCTGACCACTAAGGTGAGAGTGGAGCCTCATACTCCCATAAGCTACCATTGGAACATATCTTCTCACTGTAGGGGAGGTGGGCAGTTGATTTGTCATAATGTAAGAGGGGATCCTTTTGCTCGCAGACGCTTAGGCTGGGGTCACACATAAGCCCTCAGTCAGTTTTTGGCTTCAGTTTTGTCATTTTTTTTTTCTAAGTCCAAAAACTGACAGAAAAACGCATTGGGTGTAATAAACACCCTGTGCGTTTTTCTCTGGAGCTCAAAACATTGCCCTGTCCGTTTTTGAGCCAAAAACGCAGTAAACAGCGTTTTTGGCATCAGTTAAAAAACGCATGCGTTTTTATGCGTTTTTTTTAACATGGGGCCCTATGGGAAACGCATGCGCAAACGCATGGCATATATAGGCACTTGCGTTTGCGCGCATGCGTTTTTTACTAAGTCCAAAAACGTACAGGAGTGCAGGAGACACAAAAAGCACCCTATAAAAAACGGATTGGTTATGAAAATGACTTCCAAAAACGGATTTCTATGTGTAACCCCAGCCTTACAGAGGTCAGCCCCCGGGAAAGCCAATTTGGATCACCCACCAGTTCGTTCTGAGAAACTTCCTCTTAGGCTTGGGGCTTTGTCACTACCGTCTCATCATCTGCACCCTCTCTGGCTTGGGGTCACTTTGTTGGATGATTGCTCTTTATTTACGAAGATGTGTCTCGCCCCTGGCGGGGACTTTGGGGTACTCGGAGCCCGGCCCTCTCATCATCGTCTGGGTCTGCGGGATGTCACGGTGGCGTGACTTAGTCAATGATCCCCTCATTGGGCGGGCAGTTAAAAAGAGAGAATTGTAAAAATGGAGAAAGATAAAATAAAACAAAAGAGTGAGTTCTCCACGGAATGAGTGGGTTCCCAGGGCAACCGAATAGTCTGTTGTAGTGCAGGGCTTATCGGGGGCGCAGGGTTCACGACACAGTCAGGCAGTCTCCTACTGCCGGTTTACGAACTCAGTCTATCTCTCTTCAGGTGCTGTAATCACAGTCTCACACGACATTGAACTTTAACCTGGTTTACTCGCTTTCTCGGCAGATAATTAGTTTACAGACAGTACTGTGGCGGCTCTGGTGTAGTCTAAGCAGCCATGACGGCTTATCTGAATCACCCCCTTTCGTGTTCTTTTCATGGGCCTTTCAGTCTGTCTGCACGCTAGCTACGATGCAGCCGCCACAGGCTTTCAGTGGGTGACCTTCTGGGTCCCCTAGCCCTAATACGGCGGCCTTCTTTTTGCTGCACCGGAGGTTGGGTCGCAGGACATGAAGACCCCGCTCCCTGTCAGTGTTCGTGGTTGGAGTGTAACATAGTAACATAGTTTTTAACATTGAAGGAAGACTTTAAGTCCATCTAGTTCAACCCATAGCCTAACATGTTGATCCAGAGGAAGGCAAAAAAAAAAAAAACAACCATGTGGCAACACTAAGCTCCACATTGGGGAAAAAATTCCTTCCTGACTCCAGATACGACAATCAGACTAATTTCCTGGATCAACGTCCCATCAAAGAATCTAGTATATATAACTGGTAATATTATAGTTTTCAAGAAAGGCATCCAGGCCCTTCTTAAATGTTAGTAGTGACTCACTCATTACAACAGCATGTGGCAGAGAGTTCCATAGTCTCACTGCTCTTACAGTAAAGAATCCGCGTCTGTGATTATGATTAAACCTTCTTTCCTCCAGACGTAGAGGATGCCCCCTTGTCCTCATCTCAGGCCTAAGAGTAAAGAGATCATTAAAAAGGTCTCTGTACTGTCCCCTCATATATTTATACATTATTATAAGATCACCCCTAAGCCTTCGTTTTTCCAAGCTAAATAACCCCAAGTTTAATAACCTGTCTTGGTATTGCAGACCCCTCAGTCCTCTGATGACTTTGGCCCCTCTTCTCTGGACCCGCTCTACTTCAGCTATGTCTTTCTTATACACCAGAGACCAGAATTGTACACAGTATTCTAAGTGTGGTCGCACTAGTGACTTGTATAGAGATAAAATTATGTTCTCCTCATGAGCATATATGCCTCTTTTAATGCATCCCATTATTTTATTTGCCTTTGCAGCAGCTGCCTGACACTGGCCACTAAATGTGAGTTTGTCATCTACCCATACACCTGGGGTCTTTTTTGCCTTTGCAGCAGCTGCCTGACACTGGCCACTAAATGTGAGTTTGTCATCTACCCATACACCCAGGTCTTTTTCAGTGATAGTTATGCCCAGTGTTTTACAATTAAGCACATAATTATACCTTTTGTTTCCTTTGCCCAAGTGCATGACCTTACGTTTATCCCCATTAAAGCTCATTTGCCATTTATCAGCCCAAGCTTCTAGTTTACATAAATCCTCCTGTAATATACAATTGTCCTCCTCTGTATTGATTACCCTACAGAGTTTAGTGTCATCTACAAATATTGAGATTCTACTCTGTATGCCCCCTACAAGGTCATTAATAAATATATTAAAAAGAAGCGGGCCCAACACTGACCCCTGTGGTACCCCACTGTTAACTGTGACCCATTCTGAGTTTGTTCCATTAATGACCACCATTTGTTTTCTATCACTAAGCCAGTTCTTAACACACTTACACATATTTTCCCCTATCCCCATTGCTCTCATTTTATGTATCAACCTTTTGTGTAGCACCATATCAAAAGCTTTTGAAAAGTCCATATACACCACGTCCACTGCATTTCTTTGGTCCAGTCCAGAACTTACTTCTTCATAGAAGCTTATCAGATTAGTTTGACAGGAATGGTCCCTCGTAAACCCATGTTGATATTGGGTCATGAGGTTATTTTTCTTCAGATACTCCAGTATAGCATCTCTTAGAAAACCCTCTAGGATTTTACCCACAGTAGAGGTTAAGCCTATAATTTCCAAGTTCAGTTTTTGTCCCCTTTTTGAATATTGGCACCACATTAGCTATACGCCAGTCCTGTGGTACAGACCCTTTAATTTTGGAATCTTTAAATATTAAAAATAATGGTCTAACTATGACAGTACTTAATTCCTGCAGCACTCTGGGGTGTATCCCATCTGTGCCCTGGGATTTGTCAATTTTAGTGATTTTTAGACGATGCCGTACTTCCTGCTGGGTTAAGCAGGTGACATTTAATTGTGAGCTTTTGGTATCACTGATCATATTGTCTGTCATGGGATTTTCTTGTTTAAATACTGTTGAAAAAAAGTCATTTAGCATATTGGCTTTTTCCTCATCCTCATCCACCATTTCACCCAGATTATTTTTAAAGCGGCCAACACAATCATTTTTTAGTTTCTTACTATTTATGTAGTTAAAGAATATTTTGGGATTAGTTTTACTTTCTCTGGCAATGAGTCTCTCTGTCTCAATCTTTGCTGCCTTGATTTGCTTTTTACAAATGTTATTTAATTTTCTGTATTTATTTAACGCTTCATCACTACCTACTTGCTTTAATTCCCTAAATGTTTTCTTTTTGCATATATGCAAATTTGCACTTCACTAAGGAAGTTGAGAAACTCCCGTGCCACATTTAAGCAGCTCCTCAAAGTCATAATCGCTTTCCTACAAGCTTTTAATATAACTAAGGGATTTGTGCCAGATCAGAACCCCAAACTACAGACGCTGCGTTTCGGGGTACCTGCCCTTCATCAGTGTAGTGTGTGGGATATTCTGATCTGGCATGAGTGAGTGGGCTAAGACAAGGTCTGGGAACATGCTATCAACCTTATGGAGAGAGCGAAGTAGGTGAGGAGATTGTAAGCCACTTCCCTCCTCTCAGATATATGCATATATGCAAATTTGCACTTCACTAAGGAAGTTGAGAAACTCCCGTGCCACATTTAAGCAGCTCCTCAAAGTCATAATCGCTTTCCTACAAGCTTTTAATATAACTAAGGGATTTGTGCCAGATCAGAACCCCAAACTACAGACGCTGCGTTTCGGGGTACCTGCCCCTCATCAGTGTAGTGTGTGGGATATTCTGATCTGGCATGAATGTGTGAGCTAAGACAAGGTCTGGGAACTTGCTATCAACCTTATGGAGAGAGCGAAGTAGGTGAGGAGATTGTAAGCCACTTCCCTCCTCTCAGATATATTCATATATGCAAATTTGCACTTCACTAAGGAAGTTGAGAAACTCCCGTGCCACATTTAAGCAGCTCCTCAAAGTCATAATTGCTTTCCTACAAGCTTTTAATATAACTAAGGGATTTATTAAGTTTTAGTTATATTAAGTTTTAAGTTATAAGTTTTAGTTACCGTATATACTCGTGTATAAGCCGACCCGTGTAAAAGCCGACCCCCCTACTTTTGCCCCAAAAATCTGGAAAAACCTATTGACTCGTGTATAAGCCGAGGGTGGACCCCAGCACAGTTATACAGCCCCCAGCAGTGTGGTATACAGGCCCCCCAGTGGTAGTATACAGCAGCCCCAGTGGTAGTATACAGATTCCCCAGCAGCCCCAGTGGTAGTATACAGATTCCCCAGCAGCCCCAGTGGTAGTATACAGGAGCCCCAGCAGCCCCAGTGGTAGTATACAGATTCCCCAGCAGCCCCAGTGGTAGTATACAGGAGCCCCAGCAGCCCCAGTGGTTGTATACAGCAGCCCCAGTGGTAGTATACAGGAGCCCCAGCAGCCCAGTGGTAGTATACAGGAGCCCCAGCAGCCCCAGTGGTAGTATACAGGAGCCCCAGCAGCCCCAGTGGTAGTATACAGGAGCCCCAGCAGCCCCAGTGGTAGTATACAGCAGCCCCAGTGGTAGTATACAGGAGCCCCAGCAGCCCCAGTGGTAGTATACAGGAGCCCCAGCAGCCCCAGTGGTAGTATACAGCAGCCCCAGTGGTATACAGCAGGCCCCCAGGGGTACATATAGCAGCCCCCAGGGGGTACCCAGCAGCCCCCTGGGGGTACCAACAGCCCCATGGGGGTACCAACAGCCCCCAGGGGGGACCAACAGCCCCCAGGGGGTACCCAGCAGCCCCCTGGGGGTACCAACAGCCCCCAGGGGGTACCAACAGCCCCCAGGGGGTACCCAGCAGCCCCCTGGGGGTACCAACAGCCCCCAGGGGGTACCAACAGCCCCCAGGGGGTACCCAGCAGCCCCCTGGGGGTACCAACAGCCCCCTGGGGGTACCAACAGCCCCCAGGGGGGACCAACAGCCCCCTGGGGGTACCAACAGCCCCCAGGGGGTACCCAGCAGCCCCCTGGGGGTACCAACAGCCCCCAGGGGGTACCAACAGCCCCCAGGGGGTACCAACAGCCCACAGGGGGTACCCAGCAGCCCCCTGGGGGGACCAACAGCCCCCTGGGGGGACCAACAGCCCCCTGGGGGGACCAACAGCCCCCAGGGGGGACCCAGCAGCCCCCTGGGGGTACCAACAGCCCCCAAAAGCTGGCACTGTCCCCCCTTGTAAGGCCTCCCCCTCCCGCTACTTATACATTACCCTCCCGGTGTTCTGATCGGCGCCGCTCCTCGGTGTTGCGTCGCCGTCTTCATCTTCCCGTGCTGGCTGCATCCGGGTTCTCCAGCGGTCGCGCGATGACGTCATATCGCTGCGACCGCCGGAGAACCCGGATGAATGCAGCGAGCGCGGACGGGAGGATGAAGACGGCGACGCAGCACCGAGGAGCGGCGCCGATCAGAACACCGGGAGGGTAATGTATAAGCACCGGGGGGGGGCCCTTACAAGGGGGGACAGTGCCAGCTTTTGGGGGGGCCATATGCACTGCTTCCCCCTGCGCTGATTGACAGGGGGAGCAGTGCATATATAATGAGCGGCCCCACGTGACGGGGCCGCTCATACAGCCCCCCCCCCCCGCCTCCTCCAGCCTCCACAGCCCCCACCACACAGCCCCCACCACACGGGTCTACCGTATAGACCCGTGTATAAGCCGAGGGGGGACTTTTCAGCCCAAATTTTGGGCTGAAAAACTCGGCTTATACACGAGTATATACGGTATATTAAAAGCTTGTAGGAAAGCGATTATGACTTTGAGGAGCTGATTAAATGTGGCACGGGAGTTTCTCAACTTCCTTAGTGAAGTGCAAATTTGCATATATGCATATATCTGAGAGGAGGGAAGTGGCTTACAATCTCCTCACCTACTTCGCTCTCTCCATAAGGTTGATAGCAAGTTCCCAGACCCTGTTTTCTTTTTGTCACTTATTGTGCCTCTTAACACTTTATTTAGCCATAGTGGTTTCCTCCTATTTCTAGCATGCTTATTCCCATAGGGTATATATTGTGCACAGGCCCTATTCAGGATGCTAATAAACGTCTCCCATTTGCTTTGTATACTTTTATGTCTCAGGACATCGTCCCAGTTTATTGCACTAAGATCATCTCTCAACCATTGGAAATTTGCCTTCCTGAAGTTTAGTCTCCTTGTAGCCCCTCTACTACACATCTTATTAAAGGATACTTGAAAACTTATTATTTTATGATCACTATTACCCAAGTGACCTCCAACCCGTATATTTGATATGCGGTCCGGCCTGTTGGTTAATATTAGGTCCAGCAGTGCCCCCCTTCTTGTTGGGTCCTGAACCAGTTGTGAAAGGTAATTGTCTCTCATAGTTGTCAAAAACCTATTACCTTTGCTGGAACTGCAGGTTTCTGATCCCCAATGTATTTCAGGGTAGTTGAAGTCCCCCATAATAATGACTTCTCCATGAGTCGCTGCTTCATCTATTTGCTTTATGAGGATATTCTCCTCCATTTCCATTATTGTTGGGGACTTATAACAAACCCCTATCAGTAATTTATTATTTTTCTCCCCTTATCTCCACCCACAGAGACTCTACATTTCCATTAGATTCACCTATATTATCAAGCAGGTTGGGTTTTAAGGATGATTTTACGTATAAAGAGACACCTCCCCCTTGCTTATTTGTACGGTCATTTCTGAACAGACTATAGCCCTGTAAATAAACAGCCCAGTCATGGCTCTTGTCCAGCCATGTCTGTGATATCCCCACCATGTCATAATTATTTTCCAACAAAATCAATTCTAATTCCTCCATTTTGTTGGTGAGGCTTCTGGCATTAGTGAACATGCACTTTATGCATCTCTCTTTACCTCTATTCCTTCCTACTAGATTGGCTGTTCTAACCCCACCCCCCATGCCACCTCCAATTTTATTACTTGTGCCCAGGTTACTATTTACACTGTCATCCCCTCCTGTACAATGAATACCCTAACCCCCAATCCCTAGTTTAAACACTCCTCCAACCTTCTAGCCATTTTCTCCACCCAGCACAGCTGCACCCTCCCCATTGAGGTGCAGCCCGTCCCTAGCATAGAACCTGTAGCCTACAGAGAAGTCAGCCTGTGGCGCCCCGCAACGAGTGCGTCACAGGAGGGTATTGCAGCCATAAATGCAGCCGCAATATTCTCCGACCCAGCAGTCATATGGTTAACTAAGAGATCCAAAACCCTGCATGCATCACTTAACATAGAGGGCCAATCCAAGGTCCTGGTGGGCGGAGTGCAAGGGTAGTGTAGGAGAAGTACAGACACTTAGACTAGAGAGTCTGGAAGAGAGTCTGGGGGAGTCTAGTGAGAGACAGACCTTGAACTTGAAGGAGTAGGAGCGGGGGCTCTGCACCTCGTGCATCCCCTGGGCCGTCACCGGTCGGTTGTTAGCACCTGAGGCCTCAACAACCGGGATCGGGCATCACCAACCACGGGTTCCAAAAGACTCCCGTGCCCAAAACTTTACAGCCGGTTCACTGGTACCGAAGCTGGCAGCAGTTCACCTCTGCTACGCGAACCAGAAGCGTGGAGGAGCAGCTTCACAGGAGCACCCCACCACCAGCCAACTTCCAGTCGTCTAACCAGCGGTGTACCCACCGAGGGACCCAAGGCTCCCCAAAACATCCATAACGTACATCTTGGATAGGGCATTGAAGCAGCCTCCCCGTACCCGATCTGGTATTCCTGGGCGACAATGGCAACCACTTACCTAGAATGGAGGAACACTGCGGATCTCTAAGGGACACCATCACTGCTGAGTCCACCCGGTCCACTACCCGTTAACTGTATGCCATGTACTGCCTGCTGGTTACAGTAAAGACCCGTTGCAGAGACTTTCTGTGTCCGTGCTTCCTTATGAACTGTCCGTCCGCACTACAAGGTAACCGCAGCTGCCGCACAACATCTTGAGCAGCTCCAGCCTCCGGGAATCACCGCTCAGCCTGTGGGGAGCGTTCCATCTTGCTGCTGTCCATCCTCCGGAGGTTCCGCAGCGTCGGTAACGATTACCGAACTACTCATAGGTGGCGTCACGAATAAATTAACCCCTTTAATCTGTTCCTACAAGACGTCTTCAACTTTTGATCTGCACTCAACCGGGCCCCACTACCGGCAGGCGCGGCCCACCCGTGACAAGGAGGAAGGAGCTACAGCCTGTCTAAACCGGAGTCCACGGGCCGGCGGTGAGTCAAGCCTAGTTCTCCAGGAACCCAAACCCCTCCTTCCTACATCAATTCCTGAGCCACTTATTTATCTCCCTAATCTCCCGTTGCCTATCTGGTGTGGCACATGGTACAGGCAGTATTTCAGAGAATACTACCTTGCAGGTCCTTGCCTTAAGCTTGCAGCCTAATTTCCTGAAATCATCTTTAAGGACCTTCCACCTACCTCTAACTTTGTCATTTGTGCCAATGTGCACCATAACTGCTGGGTCCTCACCAGCCCCTCCCAGTAATCTGTCAACCCGATCAGCGATGTGCCGGATTCGAGCACCAGGTAGGCAGCACACTGTTCGACGATCCCTGTCTTTGTGACAGATTGCCCTATCTGTTCCCCTAATAATTGAGTCCCCCTCTACCAGCACCTTTCTGGCCTGCCCTTCTCTCCTGTTTACCCCCTTACTGGAGCTGACACTCCTCCGGCTTTCAGAGGACATGCCCTGCTGCAGCAGTGCTATCCCTGTACTGACACCCCCCTCATCTGCCAACTTAGCAAATTTATTGTGGTGTGCCAGATCAGGACTAGCCTCCCTGGCAGTCTTCCCTCTACCCCGCCTTCTAACTGTCACCCAGCTAGCTACCTCACTGTCCTGCAGCTCCATGCTACCATCCTCCCCCACATCTATCCCATTGAGCAGCTGTTCAGTGAGCAGCAGACTCCTTTCCATATTGTCTATGGATCTCAGCGTTGCCAGTTGTTCATTTAGATCCAGTATCTGGGCTTCCAAATGCACAACATACTCACATCTCACACATCATTGCACCCTCGACCGGCTGTTCAAGGATTGCATACATGTGGCAAGTTGTACACTGGATGGCATTGTCAATTATCGAGCTCATTTCCTAATAGGGATTACACCAGACAGAAATGATAAGTAAAAAGAAATGCAAAGTATTAATAAAATACAACCAGCAATTCAGTAAGTCCTCCCTTCCAAACTCCCTGAATCCAAAGTCACTGAATCACAAGTCACACACTTACTTCAGTCCGCACTTGCGCTCCCGGTCACACTCAGCTCGTGTCACATTCGTTCAGTAAGCACTTGCGCTCCCGGTCACACTCAACTCGTGTCACACTTGCTAAGAAAGAAGATTTAAAGATTTTTTTTCTTTTGCCTTAGCAGAAAATCAGCCTACAGCTCAGTGTACTTCCATGGTTGGAGTGTAGAGCTTCATGGCCACTCCAGCAGAGCCAGCACTCTGGTTCTGGCACAATCCCTCAGATTCCTCGCTAATTCAAGAACACCTTGGACTCCCTCTTCTCTCACCATGGTCTACAGCCTGGCACACGGACAAGCCTCATGGTGGCACAGGCCGCCAGTCCGTGTCCTCTCAGTCCTGTATGATGGTGTTCTTGCCTCTTCTTCTGACTGAACTTGACTCTCTGGTGTCTCTCGGCTGACTGGTCTCTCTGCACTTGGTGTTGGGTCTTTTTGTTGCCTCCCCTAACCGGGTCCTGGTCTAACCTCCCACCCTTCACTTGTCTCCTTCCGCCATCCCGTTGCTGGGCATAGTGTCCCTAGACTTGGGATCGGAGTGTGTTGGGTGTGTGTTTGGGGTGACTGATTTACCAATCCTGTCTGCTACTTCATATAGTGGCGACTTATCCGCTGGGACGCCACACTTGCCTCTCAATCTATGCCTCAGTAAACACTTTAGGATCAGTCTATCTCACTTTGGTCTCTACATTCCAGTTGCCATGAGTCCCACACTGCATGCAGCCTTGACAACCTGTCAGACTGCATGTCCATAGTTGTCACTACTGGGCCCTATCTGAAACTCTCTACCTGTGAGCTAACCCCTGTCATTGTGGGCTACTCCCAAATCTTAAAGGGAACCTGGATATTTATGCCTCCCCCAGCTATGACTGTCTATACCTGTAGCTTCATAGTACTATTCTAACCATCCCTGTCTGAGCTCATAGAGTAATGTTAAAGGTGAAAAAAAGCATTTATACACTTACATTTTCTTATGTAAATGAGGCTGTGTGTAGAAACCTTGGAGGACATAGACAATCTGGCAGGTTAATAGTTAACTCGCTACCAACTTCTCTGTATAAAGGACCTGTGTGATGTTCCGATCATGTGACCATAGTGGGCAGAGCTAAGCAAGAAAAATCATTATGGGCTATGGAGACTTAGCTCTGCCTATTATAGTCATGTGGCCATGACATCACACAGGTCCTGCAGCATCTTCGGAAATTTAGCTGAAATGTTAACTATTAACCTGCCAGATGGTTCATGTCTTTCAAGGTGTAGTCACTGCCTCATTTACATAAGATAATGTAAGTGTATAAATGCTTTTTTCCCCCTTTAACATTACACTATGAGCTCAGACAGGGATTTTTAGAATAGTACTATGAAGCTACAGGTACAGACAGTGTTAGCTGGGGGGGGGCATAAACTAGCTGACAGGTTCCTTTTAACTAGTTGCTGGGCAAAACTTTCTTACAAAACAATTTCTTACAAAAAATATATTGTAACAATGCTATACCTTAAATTATACTTTAACAAAATGCAATACAGTGGCACGCAAACGTTTGAACACCCCCGGTGAAAATTACTGTTACTGCGAACAGTTAAGCAAGTTGAAGATACAATGATCTCTAGAAGACATAAACTTAAAGATGACACATTTCCTTTGTATTTTAGACAAAATATATATTTTCATCTTTTACATTTTAAGAAGTACAAAAAAGTAAAGGGGCTTATGCAAAAGTTTTGGAACCCTGTATGTTTAGAATCTAGTAGCACCCTCTTTTTCAAGTATCCCAGCTTGTAAACACTTTTTGTAGCCAGCCAAGTCTTTCAATTCTTGTCTGATGGATTTTCATCCATTCTTCCTCAGAAAAGTCATTCATTTCTGTGAGATCCCTGGCTTGTCTTCCAGTTCTGTGAGATTCCTGCTTCATCTTTCATGCTCTGTTCTTTTGAGGTCTAGCTACAGATTTCCAATGATGTTCAGATCAAGGGATTGTGAGGGTCATTGTAAAACCTTCAGTTTTTGAGGTCGTCTATTGTGGATTTTGATGTGTGCTTAGGATCATCATCCATTTGTAGAAACCATCCTCTTTTCAACTTCAGCTTATTTATAGATAGTGTTACGTTTGCATCAGGAAATTGTTGAAGTTTCATTGGATCTATTCTTCCGTTTACCCATGAAATGTTTCCCATGCAGCTCTCTACGAGCTTGGTGTTCCAGACCTTATCTTGACCTCCACTTTAGCTCTTAACTACCATTAACTTCTATTTCTTAATTACATTTTGAACTGAGGAAAGGGCAACTTGAAAACAATTTGCTATCTTCTTGCAGCCTTCTCCTGCTTTGCGGGCCTCCCCCATTTTCACTTTCAGAGTGCTAGGTAGCTGCTTAGAAGAACCCATGGCTGCTGTTTTTTGGCTCAAGGTTAGAGGAGGCTGGGTGTTTATAAAGCTGTGAAAATTGCATCATTAGGGCTTTCCTAACGATGATAGTGAACAAGCCATAAGCCTAACAGGCTAATTAAGGTCTGAAACCTTGGACAAAGTTATTGGAGCACACAAATTTCCAAGGGTGCCCAAACCTTAGCATCGGACCATTTTCTTTTTTGTCATTTTTAAAATGTTAAAGATGAAAATATTTTTTTTAACCTAAAATACAAAAGAAATGTGTCATCTTTAACTTTACACCTTTTAGAGATCATTTCATCTTCAACTTGCTTAACTGTTCACAATAACAGTAATTTTGACCAGGGGTGCCAAAACTCTTGCATGTCACTGTACATTATACATGCAGACATTACTGTACATCAAACATTATACATTATTCAAAGATGCATGACACAATCTACATCAAAATACAATGGTACGATTGGTGTCTTCAGAGAGGAACTCGACTACCAGTCCACCTCCTTCCACATGGTTAGTGGAACAGAGCACTGTACACCCCCTACCACCTGTGATTCAGATAAGTAGATGTAGCATGGTGACTCAGTGCTTGACACTGTAGTTTTGCAGTGCTAGGGTCCTGGGTTACATCCCATCAAGGACAAAATGTATCTACTCTTCGTGTTTGCTTGGGTTTCCTCCAGGTTCTCCAGTTTTCTCACACCTTCCAAAGACATACCGATAAGGAATTTAAATTGTGAACCCCAGTGGGGTGAACATGTCTATAACATGCTATGGCAATAGGGAAAGTGCTCACGATCCACTCACAGGTACATGCAGGAGTCAGCAGCCACCCTGTACTCACCATCTGGGGTGGGTGCAGGGCAGCTTCTACCTGCATGTACCCGATAGTGGCCACTTCTGACTCCACAGCATGACATGAACATGCTGCGGAGATGCGGAAGTCCGGAAACCTGCACCATAGCTGAAATAACGCTGCGATCGAGAGAAGCATAGTGAGCATGAGATTTCTACAAATCCCATCCACTGTGCTTCTACTGTACAACACAGCATTTTCGACGCAACGGCAAGACGCTGTGTCCAACACGCTGTGTTTACTGATCGTAAGTATGCACCCCAAATGGTGCTCTATCAGTGAGTAAAATAAATTAGTATGCCACCACAACATAACATGCGTTATGCACTGCAACGTAATGAAGTTGTCGGGACTACTAATTAAAAGAGACAACGGAGATGCTGGTAGGTACAAGGAAGTTCGTAGTCCAGTGGCAAAGTTCAAATCCAAAGGAGTAGTGCTTAGATGATCTGCGCTGCCATCGGGATGAATAACAAGGAACACAAAGCTTCTTAGGATGCTGTTGCTTTATTCCCTACACGTTTCAGTGCTGTCCCAGCACCTTCCTCAGGAGTACAATTCAGATCAAACAGGGTGTCAACCTTATATACAGTTGGGGGGATGTAAAACACCAAACAATTAACTACGTCTTATGACGAAGATAATTGTTTGGCGTTTTACATCCCCCCAACTGTATATAAGGTTGACACCCTGTTTGATCTGAGTTGCACCTCTGAGGAAGGTGCTGGGACAGCACTGAAACGCGTAGAGAATAAAGCAGCAGCATCCTAAGAAGCTTTATGTTCCTTGTTATTCATCTCGACAGCAGTGTGGATCATCTATGCACTACTCCTTTGGATTTGAATACACCACCACTGTGCACGTTGAAGTGCGGATCCAGCGGCAGCTGTCCAGATAAGTATACCGGTTGTGGGTTAGCACAACCGAACAAGTTGAGCATATATACCCACAGATAAATTGATGTTATTTAAACGATATAGACCCATTTGCACCTTTTTGTCTCTCTCTATTCCTAGATAGTGGCAAAAATTGACCAACATGGTTGTTGGATCAGGGAACTTCAAATCTTTTTTCCTCAACTATACTAGTAAAATTAGAACACAATGCAAGACAGAGACCTGTAAGTGGGGGTACTCCATTTAAAAATATCACTATTAAAAGATTATTTTTTTAGATATTTTCAAAAACACACATATGTAAAGTTTCCATTTTTTTTTTAGCTCAATGGAAGAGCAATGTAAATGCCACCAGCGAATAGCAATATTACTAGGGCATGCCACATGTGGTAAAGATGACAAAAAAGCAATATAATCCAATCATGATGCCTCGATGTCACACAGAAAGCTATTATAGCTTTTAACAGTACAAACTCACATAACAAAGATTAAACGATCAGGTGTCCCTGTACATCAATGAAGGTTTCACCCTGCTTCATCAGGGGACATTAATACTTTTGCTCAATACCACTGAAAATAATATTTGTCCCCCTCTAAATTAAGCAATCAGCCTGCGTTCTTATGATTTTTTTTATGTGATTTTGGGTTTTCTTACTTTACTTCCATGTATAATATTGTAATATATCTACATATCGCTAGCTTTACATTTACTACAGTTTCATTTTGTTTCTTTTATCTTACAGATGAAGACCACAGACAGTGTAACTGTAGCACGGACCTATGTGAGAACTTTAAGAAAGGAATCTATTACATCTACCCATTCTACATTGAATATCAGATCTTAGCCTCGGCCATGCTGTATGTGCTGTGGAAGAACATAGGGAACAACCTTGGACATTGTCATCATAGATCGAAGCTCAATTTTCGAGGGGTGGTCCCTGGGACCCTTTTAGGAGCCACCGTTGTAGCTGCAACAATTGCTGTGGTGGTAATATACCTACTGAATATCGGGCGTTCAAAGAATAACAGCGAGTCCGCCTTGAGTATCTTCTATTTTTATTCTATCGCTGTTCTAAGTTTCATGTGTATAGTATCAATAATTGGCCTTGTGATGTATAAATTGGGTAAAATACGTACTGTGAAAGAGAAAAGCCCAGCCATAAAGCTGGATGAAAACCTACTGGTGGGTTCTGCAATTGGATCTTGGATTACATCATGGGGCTCCATTATTGCGATAATGTTTACTAGTAGTCACGCATCGTATACCTGGTTCAATCTGCCCTACTCCATACTAATGATATTAGAGAAATACCTGCAAAACATGTTTATAATTACATACATAAACCAAAAAGACAAGCAAAATGCAAAGATGCCGCGCATGGAAATATCAGCGATGGCAAGTGAAAGCGTCTTTCCTATTGAAAGTATAGAATTCAGAAAAGAACATGGAGACAACATGCAAAATCACAAACACTACAACAGCCACAATTCAACAAAGCAAGATGGCATTTCTACAAACAATAAACCTCCTGATCCAAACACAAAATTAAAGAAAGCAATCCTGAAAAACATCACAGTCGCGTTGTTTCTATGCAACCTTTCTGTAAGTATATAGCAATTATTACAGTGAAGCACAAAATAGTATCATTAAAGTTTTACAGAATACAAATAGAGATAAAAAAATCTTCAAAAATTAAAGTTTATAGGAAAATACGATCCATTAAGAATTGAAAGTACTTCAAAACCTACAAATGCCCTGAAAAAGTATGGCCATGGGAACTGGATTAACTCTGCACCACTGAATTCTAATAACTATCCTAGACCAGGATTGAAGAAGGTGGTTTGATTGTTTACACATTACAAAGTTAATCTGGCTCCTTTCTCCTGAGCAAGGAGTCGGATAGACTTTGCAACACGTTGACAATAAGGAAGGAACCACAAAGACTTTGAAACACGTTGACAGTACGGAAGTAGTCAGATTGACTTTAATATTGACTTTGAAACACATTCACAATAAAGAAGGAGTCATGTTGACTTTGAAACATGTTGACTATAAGGAAGGAGCCAGATTGACTTTGAAACTCATTGGCAATAATGAAGGAGCCAGATTGACTTTGAAACTCATTGGCAATAATGAAGGAGCCAGATTGACTTTGAAACCTGTTGACATAAGGAAATAGTCAGATTGACCTTGAAACGCGTTGTCAACAAGGAAGGAGTCACATTGACTTTAATAATATTGGTTTGAAATAAGTTGACAATAAGTAAGGAGTTAGATTGACTTTGAAATGCATTGACAATAAGGAAGGTGCCAGATTGACTTTGAAACGTGTTGACAATATGGAAGGAGTCAGATTAACTTTGAAACGCATTGACAATAAGGAAGGAGTCACATTGACTTTAATAATATTGGCTTTAAAACAAGTTGACAATAAGTAAGGAGTCAAAGTGACTTTGAAATGCATTGACAATAAGGAAGGTGTCAGATAGACTTTGATACTCGATGACAATGAAGCCACTTTCTTCAAACCTGGACTTGGATCCTTATCGGAATTCAGCAGCACAGATTTAATCCAATCCCCTTGGTTATACTTTTTTTTAATCCATTTCCCATGGTTATGCATGACATATATTTATGGATGATGCAGCAGTTAGTGTTTTTGCAATATTATTGGTTGTGCTGCCTGGTTTTCTCTTGGCTGGCAATCAAAAATAGGGCAAAGCCCATGCATTTTTTAAAATTATTTATTTAAATAATTTTAAAAAACAATAATGGCCTTCCCTGTATTTTGATTACCAGCCAATGTCATGCTAGGCAGCTGGGGGTGGCAGTCCGTAGCTATCCGCTTTATCTGTGCTGAGAATCAAAAATACCGCAGAGCACTACATCATTTTTTTTTTAAATGATTTATTTTTACACTACTATATATGTGAAGGGCCCAACAGCCAATCACAGACGCTATCACAGAGAATGGGCATCTGTGATTGGCTGCTGAAATAACCTTAAAACATCCCATGCATTCTAGCATCTAGAATGTATGGGCAGTTTCCAGGTTACTGGAACAGCCAATCACAGACGCCCATTTTATGCAACAGCGTCTGTGATTGGCTGTTGGAGCCAGCGAATATCCAGGAAGTTAATGAGCGGCCCCGGAAGTAAACGTGGCGGGACATGGGACAGCGGGACGGCAGGATTCGGTAAGTATAACGCTTATGTTTAATCACTATTTCCTTTATCTTAAAGCTCCCCAGCCCCCATCCCATAACATTAAAGTGGCCAGGGTCACACATAAGCCCTGGATCCGTTTTTGGCATTATTCTTTGCATTTTTTTTTTTTGTAAGTCCAAAAACGAATATCCATTAACAGATGGTGCATTTAAGTGTGTCTGCGCTTTTCAAAAACGCAATGCTGTTTTTTCCAGCCTCCAAAAAACGCTGCATGCCACATTTCTGGGTGCAAGAAAAAAACAGAGAGGTTTTTTAACATGGGGCCTTATAGGAAACTCTGCCATTAACGCATGATACATATAGGTACCATTCGTTAACGCATATGCGTTTTTTTTTTAAAGTCCAAAAATTGTTCAGTATCACATGCACAAAATGCACCCTAGAAATAATGGATTTTTTATAGAAAACACTCAAAAAAACGGATTGGCATGTGTGACCCTAGCCAGTCTGAGTCCTGGGTTTAGACGCAAGCTCGAGTCACATTCAGCCCCAAACTCGGATTTAAAAAAAAGTGCGAGCAAGTCCGCCGAACCCAAACATCGGCTGGTTCGCCCATCACTACATGTGAGCCTTCTCCGGCTGATGCAATCTTCTGCATTATGTAAAATGGTAGTAGCCATTTTTAGCAATGTGCAAATTGTGAAAAGCTAATAGTTAAGAATTTGTGAAGTCGAATTCCAAGATATTCAACATGAATTTGTTTTGCAATGAATTGATGCACTCATCTCTAAATGCAACAGTTCTATTTGGCAATTTGCATCACATATTGGATATAGCATAAAATTGAGTATGAGATCAAAGGAGAGAAAGGTATGACTAAGGTCATATGATCATGTAAAAAAATCAGTCCCATTCAAAAAACATTGGGACAATTTCTCACTTGTCTTCCGTGCATTGTCCTTGTCCGAGTGCAATCCCTTTTATTATCGGATTGTCCTCGACCGATTTATTCGGTTGTGTTATCGAGCCCTAAAAGAGTGAGCATTTATTATATATTTGAATCATTAGGGAGACTTCTTTGATGTCCAGGTGGAACAGACCTTTTTAAGAGTGTTGCGGTTTGAGGAAGTGTTCCATTTAAAGCCATATTTGTAATACAAAGATATAGGTTCACCTTCGTTGGGGGAGCAGTTCCCTTCCACAATATGGCAATAAGAATGTGAAGGAGCAGTCTAGGCACTAGGTTTGTCAAAATGTTTAGAAGTATGTGAGTGGGTCTAGAGAAATCGCTACACCAAACAAATTTGTAAAGGGGTTATCTGGGGTCTTTGGTTATTTTTGTTTGTATGTGACTAAGAACTTTCCATCAGGTAGTTGATGGAATCTGCCTGTTCTGCCCGGCGATAATCTCTGCTGACGCAGGTGGTGACTCTCCTGCTCCCGGTGACCGCACATCAAAAGAGTAGCACCTTCACTTCTGGTCTACTCTGTTGATGGGGCATCACAGTCAACATCATGCTGATTGACAGCCAGCTACCTGAAGTTAGACAGTGGTGAGACAGCTGTCATTTAGCAATGTCATCCCGTCAACAGAGTGAAGAGGAAGAGAAGAAGCTGCTTTGTTGATGTGATGTCACCATAAACAGGAGAATCAGCGGCAGGGGCAATCTATAACCATTCTGAACCAGTGGAGGACAGAACAGGCATCTGAGGTCTTAGACCTTTACGAAACCATAAACGAAGTCCCGCATAATACCTGGATGACAGGCTAAAATGGGGCATTCCCAGAAATTGTTGTAGGGTAATCCACTTGTAAATTTCATTGGCAGCATACCTCTTCAATATTGTTCCAATGCAAAATTGCTGGCAGGTTTTTCATTCTTCATTGTTTGCCAACATTGTGGCACCTGTAGATATGGCATCAATGCACTGAATAAGTTCTAACCAACTATCAACCAAAAAGAAATTGGACACTCTGAGCCTGGGCCCCTCAGCAGTCACATATATGTGTTTGCACTTGATGCTTTACACGTTAAAAAAGCCTGTGTCAGCTAGATAAGAGGGAGTGGACGCCGACCCAACTCATCTTGGAGTATTCTCTCCTTGTGGAGATGCAGCTAATAAGAACTCCTTATGGCAATGTTCTCTGGTATATGCACAGTGTTCTTCCTTCTGGAGGAGAGCTGTTTTGCACACGTGTACATGTATAATTTAATAATGAAGTTTTATACTACATACACAGTACTAACACATGGTTTTTTCTTCCAGCTTTGGATCCCCCCAGCTTTTGGATGTCGGCCGCAGTACGATAATGGATTGGAAGCGATTGTGTTCGGGTTCACACCCTGGATTATCATTGTAGATATTTCTGTCCCATTTTCCATCTTTTACAGAATGCACTCTGCTTACTCCTTGTTTGATGTGTACTGTAAAATAGGTACTTTCTGAAAAGTCATCAACAATTGCAGGTTTACTTTATAAATCATGGTCATTTCTGCATAGGAAAGTACTATAAAGAGTAAAAAATAGTAAAAGTGTCAGGACCCCATAGAAAAACTCTTAATGGCCCCATTCTCTAGTACTATGCCCTTGTTAGTTACCAGATTTCTTACTTTGATACAATTAATTTTTTTTTTTTAAAAAACATCCCCAGTTTACTAAATTACAGTTATGAAATGATTTTCTTTAGGAAGTTCTTGATCCCACTGTAGCATCAGCTCAAGATAAATCAATAATTATGTAGTGTCCCTTGAAAACATTGGGCTGGATAATCCATGGATACTGCAGAGGTTATGAATAAGGCACGGCTCTTTACTCCACAATATTCCCCTTTTAACTGAATAATGTGTCCTCATATGTCTAATGTCTACTGTGCCTGTGATATAATAAAAGTAATAGAATAAAAGACTTTTGTTGATCCTCCCATCTCCATCTATGACTTTTACTTGTTTTTACTTAGTGTCATACCTCGGGAAAATCTGTATATAACAGGTACAGTGCATAAAGAATTCACTCATATACACAATGCATCCGGACAATCACTGTTCAATAAGACAAGAAAAAGATGTGTATAGCACAAAGGGCTGAGGTACTCAGCAGCTGCGCCGGCCAGTCTGGATCACGGTAGCTGAACCCAGTGCTGTAGCTCTGGCGATCATTGCAAAAAGGAGAAGATAAAAATGGGAAGAATGAAGAAAAAGAGAAAATAATAAAAGAGTTTGTGGTGTCAGCTGGAGGTATCCAGCCACTAGGTGGCCGTCAGTGCATTAAAAGTTTTCAAGGGATAGATGTTGTAGCAGTGAGATGATAGAACTCCCTCCTGGCCCTTGAGAGGTGAAGTATGTGATGGTGGTTGTAGTACAGAAGTGCAGGGTAGGCAGGGATGTTGGGAGAAGAAAGCACGGAGACAGTCTCTTTCAGTTCTTTACCTTTTACTTGCTCAAGCAACAAGTCCAGAGTACTTGCTCACTTGGGTTCAGGGTCTGGCCAGTCTGAAAAGAACTTGGAACCGCAATGTCGGACGGATAAACGGCCTTCCCGCTGACTTGGGTGTTTAGGTGCCTGAAGCTGTCCTGTTTCCCTTGGGCTCCTGTGGATGTTTTCCAGCCAGGCAGGCAGCGTGACCCTGCAAGGGCCTGTATTCCATTACAGCCTCTGACTCGCTTTACTACTATGCCTCAGATAGTCCCATGTAGTGTGGCTAGTAAGCATGAAACCCAGCACCCTCCAGATTCTGTGGCCATGTTGTGTAAACCTGACTATCTAGGACCTGATGCACGGTCTGCAGCTTGTCATACCGTTGGCCTCCTTGCCCAACACAGACTGACTCTCCTTGTGCCTACCCCTCCCTACTACCCACTACAGCTAACCCTTCCCTTCAACCAGAGTCTCTCACGGCTCAAAACAGTGTGCCCAGCCCTCTGGTTAGAGTTCAGGTGGTGTGTGAATGCTTCGGGAGTCCAGCATTGGGCACCTCAATTCTCCAAAGACATTGCATTATTACTGATTACCTTAAATACCATTGTGGCAGCAAGACTGCAGGGGCGTCACAGATGAGAATTGGATATATAGATTAATTTGCAGATGCCAGGGAGGCCATCACCCCCTTCCTACCTTGTGGGAGATCAGTATCCTGACTGGGTCTCTCTTGCACTTCCCTATAGGCAGTATGTCTGCCCCTGATTGATATGTACAATCTTTTGGTGTTAGACTTGGTGTGGAGACCTCCATGCACGGTAAAGACTCGGAAGGTCATTACAATGCATGGTGGTCTCAACCCCAACTCTAACACCCAAAGATTGTATACCAACAGAAAGGAGGGTAGTCAAGGCTTGATAGATGTTAAAACACCATCATGGATGAAACAAGGAGTATCCAGGAATACATTAGAAAAATGGCACCAAAAGATGAGATGCTGCGAGAGAGCCTAAGGCTGCAACAACAACAGCCCTGGAAGGAAGAACAGGAACATGAAGTGCCATGGCAAGACAAGCCGCTGCATGGGATATACCATCAACACATAAAGCTGGACTCCTGGATAGCACAGAGGCACTAATCATAGCGGCACAAGAGCAGGCACTAAGTACCAGATCCACAGAAGCAGGGATCCACCACACAAGACAAGACCCAAGGTGCAGACTATGAAAAGAAACCTCAGAAACAGTCCACCATATAGTGGTAGGATGCAAAATGCACGAACAGTGTATGCTGAACGCTGAACTAAGTAGCGGGAATTGTATACAGGAACATCTGTGTAGCGTAGGGGCTAAGACCCCCTAAGTCCAGGTGGGCAACCCCAGAAAAAGCGGTGGAGAATGAAAGGGCTAAAATCCCGTGGGCCTTCAAGATCCAGATGGATAAGCAGGTGTTGGCCAACCAACCAGATATCATGATAGTAGACAAGGATTAGAAGACAGCAATGATAGAAGTGGCAGTTCCAAATGACAACAACATCATAAAGAAGGAATATGAGAAGATGGAGAAATACCAGGGACTCAAAGAACAACTGGAGAAGATGTGGATGGTGAAGGCCACAGTGATTCCAGTGGTGATAGGAGCACTTGGAGTAGTAACCACTAAGGCTGGAAACACACTGTCCGAGTGACATGCAAGTTACTCGCATGAGTCTCGGTTCATTCACCCGGCACGACACCTGCCTCTTTGGACAGGATACTGTCAGCTGTATGTTTTTTTATGTAGCTCCACTGCTCCCATCCAGAGAGGGGGAGGCCATCCCGGGTAAATGATCCCAGACTCGTGCGAGTAACTCGCATGTCACTCGGGCAACGTGTTTCCAGCCTAAGATGGAAAAATGGCTGCAACAGACACCAGGAGAAACATCTGAACTCTGTGTCCAGAAAAGTGAAGAGCTGGGAACCACTAAGAACTTACACAGAACCCTCAAACTCCCATGAGTACCCAAGAATGAGGAAGAACATACAGTTGTGGCCAAAAGTATTGACACCCCAGCAATTCTGTCAGATAATACTCAGTTTCTTCCTGAAAATGATTGCAATCACAAATTCTTTGGTATTATTATCTTCATTTAATTTGTCTTCAATGAAAAAACACAAAAAGAATTGTCCTAAAGCCAAATTGGATCTAATCCCACACCAAACATAAAAAAGGGGGTGGACAAAAGTATTGGCACTGTTAGAAAAATCATGTGATGCTTCTCTAATTTGTGTAATTAACAGCACCTGTAACTTACCTGTGGCACCTAACAGGTGTTGCCAATAACTAAATCATACTTGCAGCCAGTTGACATGGATTAAAGTTGACTCAACCTCTGTCCTGTGTACCACATTGAGCATGGAGAAAAGAAAGAAGACCAAAGAACTGTCTGAGGACTTGAGAAACCAAATTGTGAGGAGGCATGAGCAATCTGAAGGCTACAAGTCCATCTCCAAAGACCTGAATGTTCCTGTGTCTACCGTGCGCAGTGTCATCAAGAAGTTTAAAGCCCATGGCACTGTGGCTAACCTCCCTAGATGTGGATGGAAAAGAAAAATTGACGAGAGATTTTAACGCAAGATTGTGCGGATGGTGGATAAAGAACCTCGACTAACATCCAAACAAGTTCAAGCTGCCCTGCAGTCCGAGGGTACAACAGTGTCGACCCGTACTATCCGTCGGCGTCTGAATGAAAAGGGATTGTATGGCAGGATACCCAGGAAGACCCCATTTCTTACCCCGAGACATAAAAAAGCCAGGCTGGAGTTTGCCAAAACTTAGGCTGCTTTCACATAACGATTTTAGCATTTCCGATGCTGTCCGATGAAAATCGGACAGCATCGGACCGATTTTCGGACCCCATGTATGCCTATTGGCATCGGACCGAATCGGATGTGCACTAAATGCCATCCGATCTGGTCCGATCCGAATCTGTCCGATTTTTTTATCGGTGCAAAAATCGGAGCTTGCTCCGATTTTTGCACCGAAAATAAAATCGGACAGATTCGGATCGGACCAGATCGGATGGCATTTAGTGCACATCCGATCCGACCCGATCAACTTAACATGGGGCCCTATGGAGAAGGGTCCGAGGAAACATCTCATGTCTCCTCGGACCGATTTTAGTGTACTGAGCATGCTCAGTACACTAAAATCGCTCCAAAAGTGAATGAATGGGTTAATTAAAAATAAAAAAATCTATGCTCACCTGTCCACGAGGCCCCCGACGTCTCCCGGCGTCTCCGGTGTCTCCAGGTCTCTTGCCGTCTGTGCTGATAAGACCTGCCGTGATGTCACAATCACATGACTGCCAGGAACCAATAGCCGGCAGTCATGTGATTGTGACATCACGAGAGGTCCTGGCAGCACTGAGACAGAACAGCAAGGCACCAGAGACGCGCGGGACCGTGCAGGAGTCGTGGACAGGTGAGAAAGGAGAGAAGGAGAGGGGAGGACAAGAGGAGAGGAGGAGAGGAGAGGACAAGAGGAGGAGGACAAGAGGAGGAGGACAAGAGGAGAGGAGGAGGACGCATAGGAGGACCGGGGGCCAAGAGGGGAGACACAGGGGATGAGAGGACCGGGGGCCAAGAGGGGAGACACAGGGGATGAGAGGACCGGGGGCCAAGAGGTGAGACACAGGACCGGGGGCCAAGAGGGGAGACACAGGACCGGGGGCCAAGAGGGGAGACACAGGGGATAAGAGGAAAGGACCGGGGGCCAAGAGGGGAGGACCGGGCGATAAGAGGAGAGGACAGGGGGCCAAGAGGGGAGACACAGGGGATAAAGAAGAGGACCGGGGGAGAGACTGACAGCTCTCAGGGAGCGATCTGACAGGAGGGCGGGCATCCTATTTTCTGTCGGAATCGGATGCCTATTTGGCACCCGATTCCAGGCATCAGAGGAATCCGATGCTGTCCGATTTATATCGGACAGCATCGGATTTTACAAAAACCGTAGTGTGAAAGTAGCCTTACCTGAGAAAGCCTAAAACGTTTTGGAAGAATGTTCTCTGGTCAGATGAGACAAAAGTAGAGCTTTTTGGGCAAAGGCATCAACATAGAGTTTACAGGAGAAAAAAAGAGGCATTCAAAGAAAAGAACACGGTCCCTACAGTCAAACATGGCGGATGTTCCCTGATGTTTTGGGGTTGCTTTGATGCCTCTGGCACTAGACTGCTTGACCGTGTGCATGGCATTATGAAGTCTGAAGACTACCAACAAATTTTGCAGCATAATGTAGGGCCCAGTGTGAGAAAGCTGGGTCTCCCTCAGAGGTCATGGGTCTTCCAGCAGGACAATGACCCAAAACATACTTCAAAAAGCACTAGAAAATGGTTTGAGAGAAAGCACTGGAGACTTCTAAGGTGGCCAGCAATGAGTCCAGACCTGAATCCCATAGAACACCTGTGGAGAGATCTAAAAATGGCAGTTTGGAGAAGGCACCCTTCAAATATCAGGGACCTGGAACAGTTTGCCAAAGAAGAATGGTCTAAAATTCCAGCAGAGCATTGTAAGAAACTCATTGATAGTTACTGGAAGCGGTTGATCGCAGTTATTTTGGCTAAAGGTTGAGTATTAGGCTGAGGGTGCCAATACTTTTGTCTGGCCCATTTTTGGAGTTTTGTGTGAAATGATCAATGTTTTGCTTTTTGCTTCATTCTCTTTTGTGTTTTTTCATTGAAGACAAATTAAATGAAGATAATAATACCAAAGAATTTGTGATTGCAATCATTTTCAGGAAGAAACTGAGTATTATTCGACAGAATTGCAGGGGCAGGGGCTGACTGGCGACGCAAACCCTGGGTGCCAATATTTTCCGCCAGCCCTTAGGTGAGGACCGGGGGGGTGGAGGGAGGAGTGCTGTCGGAAATTTTCGGCAGCCCACCTCAGTCCTGCCAGCCCTTAGGTGAGGTCCGGGAGGGGGCCGTCCCGTTTCTGTGGGTCGCTGGCCCTGGGTGGGGGCTATACCACCAGCCCGGGGGGCACTTCCCCCCCGCCACCTGGGCCAGTCCGCCCCTGTGCAGGGTGTCAATACTTTTGGCCACAACTGTATGTTATCTATTCATCTTTAATATTTTGAATGTTTTGATTTGTATGAATAAAGATATAGAAGTGAATATTGCTAATATAAGAGTTATTTGTGATTATTCTTATTACAATTATTATTTATAGGTACATGGCTTGTGAGTGTTGGGTGCAGTTATTAAATATCTCATATATCACATAATTGTACATACCTCTGAGGGACTCAGGGACAAATGTCGAGCGCTTGAATTACACATTTTTCTTTTCTAGGAAAATATGTTCTTAAACTCACGTACCATAGATTAGACAGGTGACGCTCAAAGGAAAAGAGGTTTTATTGTAAATCTTCAAGTCTCTTAACCCTTTCAGTTCTTTATTAGTATGCTTTACTAGTTTTATTCTGTTGCATTTATAGAGAATCTGTGGAGTGTTAAGGGCTGGGGTACCCAGCAGCTGGGCCACGGTGGAGGTGCCCATTGCTGTGGCCCTGGCTCACAGTAAAAAGGGAGAGTAAAAATGGAGAAAGAAAAGCTATAAAGAAATAATAAGACATTGCAATGATGTCAGTTGTGATATTCAGCCTTTAGGTGGCCCGTACTGCAGATAATCCCCGAGAGATAGATGGAGTAACAGTGTAGGTGTTAAACCCTTCCTAACTGGGCTGGCTCCCAGGGTATGGTGAAGGTAGTAGTAGCAATGATGGGTGCAGAGGGAAAGGAGGCACTCAAAGTCAGTTTCTTTGCTTTTACCTTTTACTAAAGATTGTTGCAGAAAATCCAGGGTTTACAAGCAAAGCACTATCAGGCTCATGGTCCAGCCAGTCTAGGAAGAACTGCAGTCCATTCTGCTGGGTGAGTATAGTGGCCTACCCGCTGACTTGTTCTTGTTTTAGGTTTCTAGATGCTTTTGAGATGTCCTTTACTCACTCTTGTTGCTGTGGGTAACCTCCAGACAGGCTATTAGTAGGGATCCTGTGGGTATCCGTGCTCCCTTCGGTGCAGTTCCCTGATCCTATAGTACCACGACCACCCAAGAAGGTTCTACTTAAGTGCTAGTGTCGAGCCCCAGGCCCTGGGGTTCTCGGGTACCAGGCTCGGTGGTTGCTCTCTGGATGTCATGGGTGGCAGCGCCTGATCCCGTGGCATGGGTGACACTTCAAAAAAGGGATGTATTTACAGGGGGTTAGAGTTTCTATAGTTCATGTGACGCCACCTGTAGTATCTGGTGATGGGTCACCGGCACCGTAACAGTCCGCCGGAGGTAGGTGGTAGTGCGGCTTAGATGGCAAAGCTCTCTACAGGTAGGGCTGTTCCTCTGGGGCAGCGTTCCTGCAAGGGAACAAGTTGATGCAGAAAACCACACACAGGCAAAGTCACTTTCTCCCGGGTACTTTAGTGTCAACTTGTAGCAGCATCACACAAAGTTCACAGTTCAGCAAGATGTTATAATAACAGGTAGCTCTACGGGTCGCTGCAAGTGGATCCCCGGTGGTATGGTGGAACCCGTGGTATACCTTAGTTGATAAACCCGTGTCCTTTCTTTCCCGCCTAGGATGGGCCTATACCCAGTAGCTCCGTGTAGGTAGTACCGGGGGTCCTCTCCCCCATGGTGAGGAAGCAGGCAGACCTCTCCATCTGGCAGAGTGCTGCGGCTGATAAACGAACCACAGCAGCCGGTTGCCGACCGCAAAGCTGGACTCTGGCCGGATGCTCGGGCCCGGCGTTCCTGTGGTGGACTGGAGAATCCCCTGGAGTATGATCGCTCCACTCTGAGGATCTCCCTTTCTCTCTAGGGCCCGGACTTCTCACGTCGGGCCCCCTCTTTCAGGATCTCCTCAAGATCCCTTCTTCTTCCCTCCGAATCGGCTTGAAACCGTCCGGGTAAACCTTCCGCCTCGTTCCAACTAACCAAAGACCTCCTTGATTCCCCTAGAGGTGAATATATCCCCCACCGAGTAACCTCCCACCTTTCAGCTAATGTGGGAGTGCTGGGAATGGGTCCCACCCACCAACCTAGGGTCCACCTGCATCTGGGGCAATTACCTATTTTACGGGTGCAATACCCCTCTGTGACGCCTAACCATGCGGGACGCCACACTAGTGACCATAAAACTCACTAGCCTCCAGTTTCTGTCACTAAACTCTGGAAGTCTAGTAACCTAGGGCCTGGAACCCTGCCTTGCTGCTGGTCCATCTCAAGCACTTCCCAGCTCCCGCTAGACTGAATCTCTCCTGTTACCTAACTGAGCCTTGCTACTCTAACCCCTCGCTTCAACCAGAACCTGGAACCTGCCCAAAGAGAGCCTTTTCAGTTCTCAGCTTTCTGATTGAAGTTTGGGTTGTGTTGGATGCTTCCAACTTCCAGCAGAGGGAGCTGCAATTCTTCCCAGACACAGCATTACAAATGATTAAAGTGAACCTGTCACCTCCAAAAAGCCACCTAACCTATCAATACATGTCCCTGCACCTTCCTATTAATATTCTAACTATCCCTGTCTCTGCTAAATGCTTGCTTTTAATGTTCTAAAATATGTTTTTAAAATTACTCATTAGGATGATAATGAAGGAAGCGGGGGCTATATGCAATAGCCCCCTGGGCGTGTTGGTTTGCAGCCTGAATGATCCTTTATCACACCCCCATGGGCGTGATCTTGAAATTAAATTTCGCGCCCCCCAGCCTGGCTCCCTCCACTCTGCTATGCAGTCTTCCTGTGGTAATGATGCTGAACGCGTCATTTCCGAAACTACGGGCCCCTTAGCATCCTGATATTTACCTTAACAGCACATAGCGCTGCTAAGCGGGGCTCCATAGAACCCTGCATAGCAGAGCACACCGCTGCTACGGTAAATATCGGGTTGCTAAGGGGCCAGCAGTTCCGGAAATGACGCGTTCAGCATCATTACCACAGGAAGGCTGCATAGCAGAGTGGAGGGAGCCAAACCGCAGGGGCACCACAAATCTGTCAGCAGGTTTTTGTTACCTCATCTGAGAGCAGCATGATGTAGGCAAATAGACCGTGAATATACAGCCATGTCTCACATAGATTACTGGGTGCACTGGTTCTGACACAATCAAAGTTTTTAGATTTAGCATTGCAGCAGAGCTGAGAAAGCTGCCCCTAGCCACATCAGACTCTGTATACAATGTCTATATGTGGTCTAGAGAGTGTAAAGACTTATTAAAGGTGTGTGTATTTAATTCCTACTCCCTAGCCATAGCACTTCCTTCTTACCGCTATTATTGTTGTTGATACAATGTCTATAGACAGTGAGCTGCTAATCACAGCAGGGAATGTGCTGTACTAGCTAACCTCTGTCTGATCTAATCCCACAATGATAATTTCCTGAAGCTAAAAACACATTGCAGGTAAACAACTGCAGACAATGAAATCTTTGTAGTACTAACCCCTACAGCATAGCGTTTTCAGATTATATTGCAAAAACCTTCTGACAGCTTCCCTTCAACAAGAAATGTCCACATGCAAAAACTGCAACGTGCAACTGTGTTGGGAGCAGTTGGTATTACATGTTTAAAGGGGTTGTCCAGCTTAAACCTGATAATTCTACAGTCACTCCACGTGTCACTCTGTGACTGCAGAATCATTAATCTTCCCAGTGCCTGCAATGTGCACTGCAAAGATTCACCAGTTTGAAAGCCGGGAACGGAATGCAATTATGCTATATGCATATTCCCTGCAACAACACGACTGCTGGGCGTGGCCTCATTCAATACAAGTGTATGGAGTGGGCGTGTCTGGCTAGTGGGAGTGGCCATTTAGTGGGCGTGGGCTTGCTTAATACAAATGTACAGAGTCAGCGCGTCCGACCAGTGGAATGTGGCTGTCTAGTGGGCGGGGCCTTGCTCCATACACTTGAGAGGGTGAGAGTTTTGGCACTAAACCCACACCACAAAACACACTGTGACAATACCCACATTTCTGCAGCGGTATTTCATGATTACATTGAGGTCAATGGGTGAAAAAAGCTACATAAAACGCCCCAACAATTGACAAGCTGCAGATTTTTTCCGTATCAAATCTACACCTAATCTGCAACGACGAAAAAAGCATTATGTGCACGGCACTTCAGAAATCTCAATGACTTTGCTGGTTTCAGGATAGTCATGCAGATTTCTGATAAAACTGCACCAAAAAATGCATTAAAAAATGCACTGTGTGCACATTGTCTAAAACTGTCAGATACACAAGCCTTAAAGGGGGTTTAGCTCAGAACAGGTGAGCGCTGCTGGTAACCGCCCCCAATCAGCTCTCTGCATTGTGGTAATGAATAATTTGCTTGTGTGGGAGACAGCTTGTAGTACCATTAATGGCCACTAGGTAATGTATGGCGCTGCTTCCAGTGCAATGTAGAACTATAATGGTGGGTTTACACACACCAATTTATCTGTTCAATATCTGAACCAATCTCTGGTTGCAGTGAAATCATGGATACATTGCTCAATGTTGTACACAGCCACAAAATGGAGCAATGTATCCATGATTTCACTGCAACCAGAGATTGGTTCAGAGATTGAACAGATAAATTGGTGTGTGTAAACCCACCATCAATCAAGAGATCATTCTAGCTGCTACTAGGAGTCAATTGCACCAATCATCAATGTGAAAGGGAACCTTTCAGCTGATTCATGCTGTTGAAACTGTAGGCAGCATGAATCAGGGCCTGGCTACACAACTGCAGAGAAAAATCTTGCTAGAAGATTAAGCAAGGGATCCTAGTCCGAGAACAGACTAGTTCGGTGCTGCCCTTGGCCAGTTTTTCCCAGCGTCATTATGGAGAGACCTGTCAATCATATCTAGAAGTACCAAGAATTGGCACCGGACTAGTCATCTCTCCAGCTACGGTCACTGGATGGATCTCCAAAGTATAATTTCTCTGAAATGAGGGAATATACTTAGCTACAATTGTGCAGCCCGCCTCTGATCATGCTACCCAGGGTTTGGGTGAAATGAATCAGTTGACAGATTCCCTTTAAAGGGAACCAACCAGCAGGATTTAGGGCTATAAAGTGAAGTCAGTGCCATACAGGCTCTGGGATACTGAATGCAATCATACCTTTACTTCATTTAGCGATTACATGTATGATTGCAGAGAAAAGTGACATAAAACTCCTGGAAAACAGGGCAGTGGATGATTGATGTGTGCAGCATTGCGTCACTATTTGGGATTGTTTTATTTTCCTCCCCTGTAGGAATACCTTTAGGCTGTAAGCCAAACTCTCTCACCCTCCGTCTTATCTGTGCTTTCAGTTTTGTCATGCATTCTTTGGCTGGAGTAAAGTGACAGTACGCAGAAGCCAAAAACTGACAGAGATAATAGGGAAGGGGGAGGGTTTGGCTTACAGACGAAAAGCATGCCCACAGGGGAAGAAAAAAAAATACAACACCAAATAGTGATGCAGTAGTGCACACATCAGTCATGTGCTTCCTTATTTTCCAGGAGTTTTATCACACTTTTCTCAGCAATAATACATGTAATCATTGAAGTTAAGGTATGATTGCTCTCAGTATCCCAGGGCTTGTAAGGCACTGGCTTCACTTTATAGCCCTAATTCCCGCTGGTTAGTTCCCTTTGAATTCTGGGAACCCTCTTTAAAAGTCTTCGCTATGACCATAAGTACTTATCATAATTAGTGCTACGCCTTCGTTAAAAGAGAATGAAAGAAATTATCTACAAAGAGAATCAAAGTATAATTTTAAATACAATATGATGTTTGACCACGTTTTAAAAAGGAATAGAAAACCCCGGCTTAACAACGAGCCGTCTCTAGTTTCTCACCTCTAGCAAATAACTGTTATTACAGTGTTGGCCGAGGCCACGCACACATTATATGACACACGACAATTAAAGTGAACCTGTCACCTGAATCTAAGTCCCTACACTATCACTACCTGTCCCTACACCTTCCTAGCTGCTCTCTATCTATCCCTTTCTCATCTAAAGTGTCCCTATTGAACATCTGAAAAATAAGTTTAAACTTACTGAAGTCCCGAGGTTGGGGGACTGGAAAGGCGGGCCCACACTTCATTCAGCTGTCCTCCATGGTGTATCGCACGCCCCGCTGGGCGGCATTATTCTTTATTACTCTCCGCCCCCACCATTTGGAATCTCCCGCCTTCTGTGACATGGTATGCACCGGCCGCGATGTCACATCCGGCGCAGGGCATTATGGGGCCGGTCACGTCATTTGCCCTTGTGCATTATGGGCTTGATCACGTGATCGGCCCGCTCCGCGCATGCGCAATGCGCTTACTGAAGCCGGACCGATAATAGAAACTAGAGATAATAGAAACTTAAAGTGATCCTGACCCCAGAACACCACCCCACATCCCATTCTTACCTACCCCCGCAGCTTGGTATCCTGCTGCCATCCATCCCTGTTTCTCCATAAACCGCGCTGGCGATCTTTATAAAACTTTATTTTATTATATCATTACTGCAGCTTCCTAGTATTGAGGAAGCCGTAACAGGCGGGGCTGTGTGCCGCTCTCCCCCGCCTTGACGGTAATTATGCATGCCCCCATGCGTGTGTTAAACATCCGAGAGGCTGCTCGCTTCAAAGTAGGGGCGGTGAAGCCGGTATGACGCGTATTACGTCATACCGGCTTCACCACCCCTATTATGAAGCGAGCAGCCTCTCGGATGTTTAACACACGCATGGGGGCATGCATAATTACCGTCAAGGCGGGGGAGAGCGGCACACAGCCCCGCCTGTTGCGGCTTCCTCAATACTAGGAAGCTGCAGTAATGATATAATAAAATAATGATTTATAAAGATCACCAGTGCGGTTTATGGAGAAACAGGGATGGATGGCATCAGGATACCAAGCTGCAGGGGTAGGTAAGAAGGGGATGTGGGGTGGTGTTCTGGGGTCAGGATCACTTTAAGATAACAGACCTGGGGACTGGCAACCAGACTTAAGTGTGCGGAGGACAGTGAGCCAAGAGCCTTTGGGAATAGAGACCAAGAAAGCTATTATAAAGACACCTCTGACAGACTCTCCAAAACCCTCCAAAATCCGCAGCTACAACCCCCAGTGAATCAGACTATAGCGTGTACCTTATCCACCTGGAACCAGTAAAGAACTGTTTGAGCTAATCTGGTGTCTGAATCAATTATTCGTTGCCTGGGAGGCTCCTACAGCACCAAAGAGCCAAGGACTACGACTCCTCTCATCCACCCCGCTGCCCTGAGGTAAGAGCTCCGCCTGTGCGGAGCTGTACTACTAAAGCTGCATTCCCATCACCTCAGCGGCCAGCCCCTGCACTGGTAACCACATTACCAGGTACCCCAGGTGGCGTCACAATTCTCTATCCTCAAGTTCCCCAACAATCACCCCCATCAGCCAACTGAGTGCCCAGGGCATGGAACCAGGACCCGACCAGCCGTGATCCCCCACCGAAGCCACCGTCCTGGTATCTGAGTAACCACTTCCCTGCCGGTCCGACTCACATGCACAGTTAGTATGTGCAGCCTCAGTTAGTCATTTGGTGGTGATGTCTGACGGCGGATTAAGCGGTGACGTAGTTCTGGTGTCAGTTTCAGATGGCATCGGGTCCATTTGTCAGCAGCATCACTAGCGGTATTGTGTAAAGGTCCACTACCATTAGCGGGCGCCATATTTGCACACCCCTCACTTGGGTGTGCAAATATGGCTGCTGACGGCATGTCATATCGAGACATCCCGATGGCGGAAGTGGATGACGGATGCCACAAAGCATATAATAGATTATATGGAGTTTTGGTTCTCAATTAACTAGCCAGTGGGATAGGCAAAATGCTGGTTTGAGAGTCAATTTAAGATATTTCATAACTACCTGAATTGTTTTTTGCAAATCAGGCAAAATGTTCTCATCTCGGGAAACTGATTATTAATCAATTTCTTATTTCTTGATTATTTCTTATTTATTAATCAATTAATCATTTCTGCACTTCTCCTTTTTTCCACTAGAGGGCAGTGTGGGATTATTGAATTGCATTTCCCAGACTTCTGTAGGTATATTGTCTGTACACTTCTCCAATAGGAGAACATTGCTAGGAACAAATTCAAGCAAAATGTAAAGTGTTGATATTCTGCAATAATAAAAGATGAAATACAAGCTGTGATCCATTAGTGTCGGCTGAGCGGATGCCTTCAGAAGACGGACTATTCTTAGTTATCGGAGCTGTGCAGCTGGGGCTGTGTTGGATGAAGAAATAAAATGTCGCCGGCGTTGGCGTCCCTCCGAAACATGTCACTGTCTTTCCTAGTTTGTTACTCTTCTATATTCCTGGCACTGCGCCAAGGCGAAACATTTCTCCTGGAAATGTCCAAATTTCTGAATAGTGTCCAATCACAACAATGTCCTTAAAGGGCAATTATCTGCTGTTTAAATCAAGATTTTATATGAAAGGTTTTTAATTTGTTTTTAAATTTTGGCAAAGTTTTTTGTCCCCATATTGAAATATTTAAAAAATAATTAAATATTAATAGTTAATATTAAAAATACAAAGATTCTTCAATTCTCACACTGGTTATTGGGGCTGTTCATTGCTCCTGTGTTTAGGAAAACTTAACTTTTCTATTGAAGTATCTAATAAACATTGCGAAGGTCACTGTGAAGGGAGGGACAGCGGGGTCATCTGTGACATCCCCTATATTGAATGGCGGATTCTGTATTGTCTTCTCTATATATACAGTTGAAACCAGAAGTTTACATACACTATATGAAAAGACACATCTGCATGTGTTTCTCACCATCTAACATGAAATTAGAATAAACCTTTCCTGTTTTAGGTCAATTAGGATTATCATAATTATTACTATTTGCCAAATTCCAGAATAATGAGAGAGAGAAAGAATGTTGTATGGCATTTTTATTACTTTCTGCAAAGTCACAAGTTTACATACACTAAGATTACTATCCCTTTAAACAATTTGGGACAGCCCATATGATGATGTCACGTGTTTGGAAGCTTCTGATAGGTTTATTGGCAACATGTGATTTAATTAGTGACACACCTGTGGGTGTATTTTAAGGCACACCTGAGAAGAAGTTGAGGCGGTCTTGTTAGGAGCGCTGAGATACTTGGGCAATAATTAAATAATCTAGGAGTGTGGTTACTAACCTTTATTTGCCCTCTACTTCCCACAACATGTTTCCACAGTAAATGTCTTCTGAAGACATTTACTATCGAAACGCGTTGTGGGAAGTAGAGGACAAATAAAGGTTTATAACCACACTCCTAGATTATTTAATTATTGCCCAAGTATCTCAGCGCTCCTAACAAGACCGCCTCAACTTCTTCCCATGTTCCTTGTTCACTTTACGAGGGATTGGCAGCAGGAGCTCCGGGCTTCATATAATCACCCTGAAGAACCTGGCGTCACCCAGGAGACCGAAAACTGAGCTCAAGTTCCTGCCGTGACGTCACTGAAAAGTCCGATCACGTGACTGGGACCCGGAAGTGACACGGGAGACACCGCCGCCTGCTGGGAGAGGACGCTTCGGTCCGGAGCAGGTTTCACGGTACAGGAGGCTATCACTGGGGTTGTGCAGAGGTGCACAACCCCAATAGGTGAGTGGCTGTAGCCCCCACATATAAGCTCATTACCCATTAAGAGCTTCACATTGCACCCCTTTCCACTTTGTTTTTCATTAAGGCACACCTGAAACACACTTTTTCTTTGTGTAGCATCATGGGAAAGTCTAAAGAAATCAGCCAAGATTTCAGGAAGAAAATTGTGAACTTGCACAAGTCTGGTTCATCCTTGGGTGCAATTTTCAGATACCTAAAGGTGTCTCATTCATCTGTACAAATAATTATACATAAGTACAAACAAGATGGGAATGTCCCGCCATCATACCTCTCAGGAAGGAGAAGGGTTCTGTTTCCCAGAGAATGATCGTGCTTTGGTTCAACATGTGCATATCAACCCAAAAGCAAAAGGAAAAGACCTTGTGAAGATGATGGTGGAGGCTGGTAAGATTGTATTATTATCCACAGTGAAACGAGTACTGTGTCAACATGGGCTCAAAGGTCACTCTGCCAGGAAGAAGCCGTTGCTCCAAAAGAAACATGAGAGATTACTCCAAAAGATTAATGTTTGCAAATGCACACAGGAACAGAAATGTACATTTTTGGAGACATGTCCTGTAGTCTGACGAAACTAATATTGAAATGTGGATGCTATGAAGGGTATATAATGAATTGTGGGGAATTGTAGGTGGAAATAAAGAAGGGGGTCTTTAATCTAAAGACTTTTGACTGATTATTTCAAGCGGCGCAGACCATCTACACACCATCCCTGGATCTGGATATTCTTACACGTGTTACGTGGCGGTGGAGGTCCTGCAGCAGCTTCTAACTACATGCTATCAAAACTGGTTGTGGGTGCACACAACTAGATCAGGTGAGTGCACCTCTTTGTGATCTGTGTGCACAGTAAGTGTCATATTGATAGGGCACTATTGCGCCTCGTTTGTCTCCTTTTATCTTTCTCATTAAAATGAATTGTTGGGTGAAGAAATGCTATGAGGGCTATATAATAAATTGTGGGGAGGATGCTATGAGGGCCATTAAAATGAATTGATGAGTGGGTAAGACGCTATGAGGGTCATAAAATGAATTGTGGGGAAGATGCTATGAGGACCATTAAGATGAATTGTTAGGTGGGGAGGACGCAATGAGGACCATATTATCAGTTGTAGGGAAGATGCAATGAGGGCCATATAATGAATTGTGGGGAAGATACTATGAGGGCCATATAATGAATTGTGGGGAAGATACTATGAGGGCCATATAATGAATTGTGGGGAAGATGCTATAAGGGCCATATAATGAATTGTGGGGAAGATACTATGAGGGCCATATAATGAATTGTGGGGAAGATGCTATGATGGCCATATAATGAATTGTGGGGAAGATGCTATGAGGGCCATATAATGAATTGTGGGGAAGATACTATGAGGGCCATATAATGAATTGTGGGGAAGATACTATAAGGGCCATATAATGAATTGTGGGGAAGATGCTATAAGGGCCATATAATGAATTTTGGGGAAGATGCTATAAGGGCCATATAATGAATTGTGGGGAAGATACTATGAGGGCCATATAATAAATTTGGGTGGGGAAGATGCTATAAGGGCCATATAATGAATTGTGGGGAAGATGCTATAAGGGCCATATAATGAATTTTGGGGAAGATGCTATAAGGGCCATATAATGAATTGTGGGGAAGATACTATGAGGGCCATATAATGAATTGTGGGGAAGATACTATAAGGGCCATATAATGAATTGTGGGGAAGATACTATAAGGGCCATATAATGAATTGTGGGGAAGATGCTATAAGGGCCATATAATGAATTGTGGGGAAGATACTATGAGGGCCATATAATGAATTGTGGGGAAGATGCTATGAGGGCCATATAATGAATTGTGGGGAAGATACTATAAGGGCCATATAATGAATTGTGGGGAAGATGCTATAAGGGCCATATAATGAATTTTGGGGAAGATGCTATAAGGGCCATATAATGAATTGTGGGGAAGATACTATGAGGGCCATATAATGAATTGTGGGAAGATACTATAAGGGCCATATAATGAATTGTGGGAAGATGCTATGAGGGCCATATAATGAATTGTGGGGAAGATGCTATAAGGGCCATATAATGAATTGTGGGGAAGATGCTATAAGGGCCATATAATGAATTGTGGGAAAGATGCTATGAGGGCCATATAATGAATTGTGGGGAAGATGCTATAAGGGCCATATAATGAATTTTGGGGAAGATGTTATAAGAGCCATTAAGATGAATTGTTAGGTGGGAAGGACACAATGAGGGCCATATAATCAGTTCTGGGGAGGATGCTATGAGGGCCATATAATGAATTGTGGGGTTGGTGGTGATGCTATGAAGGCCATAAAATTAATTTTGGAATTGGGAGGATACTATGAGGCCATATAATGAATTGTGAGGTAGGGAGGATGATATCAAGGCCATATAATGAATTGTGGGGTGGGGTGGATACTATCAGGTCAGCCCCTGCCCATAACATCACCACCTTCTTCACGCAGCCCCACACATACAAGATCACCCCTTTCTCCATCAGCCCAACGCAAGGAAAATCATCCCCTTTCATGTTCAACCTCCCCAATATTCAGCCCCTTCCCTGTCCATCTCTTCAACATGCAGCCCCCATGTAGGAACATCTACTTATCCTGTGCCCCAAAACCGCAAACCCCAAGTCATATGACTCACATTTAGTCCTATGAGTACAGACCCTTGTTCTATGGTGCAGCAGCTCAGTCCTCTCAGTGTGATCATCTCCAGCACATCACTGAGCAGTGCTAGCAACTCCATTGGAGAAGGAAGTGTGCCCCTTCTGATAATGTTGTCCTCACAGGAGTCACTCCATTCAAGATACTGCTCAGGGCAGATCCTGTGGCTCCACTGCCTGCACTGTGCAACAAGGCAGCTCTATTGCTCCATGCTTGGCACCCTGCTTATGATGAGGGCATGTGCAACCTGGAGCTTCGGGCTCCGAACAAAAGGCCAGATCTCCCTCATTATTAACTGCACTGCATGGGCGCTGGGCCCTGATGCAGCTGCACTGGAGGTATGTCCGCCACTGGATGAAGGTGTAACTGAATTGACAAATGTGGTTTCTTTTTATCTAATCCATCGACAGTCATTTTACTTAAATAGGTTATTCACTTTATCTTTATTTTAACAAAGTGTCTCCCTAAGGCTAGGGTCACACATAGCAATCTGTTTTTGGAAGAGATTTCCATGACCAATCCGTTTTTTTTGGACTTACCGTATATACTCGCGTATATGCCGAGTTTTTCAGCCCAAAAATTGGGCTGAAAAGTACCCCCCTCGGCTTATACGCGAGTCATACGCCCCCCCATGAGTATACAGCAGCCCCAGCAGCCTCAGTAATCCAGGGCCCCCCCCTCCTCGCGCTCCGGAAACCTGTTAAGTAAAATCTTTATACTTATCACTGTCCTGTCGCCGCCGTCCCCGCCGCTGTCGACATCGCGCTTACCCGGCTTCATCCGTCTTCTTCCGGCTTCCTCTGGTCGGCGCAGGCAATGACGTCATTGCCTGCGTCGAACAGAGGAAGCCGGAAGAAGACGGATGAAGCCGGGTGAGCGCGATGTCGGCAGCGGTGGGGACGGCGCCGACAGGACAGTCATAAGTATAATGATTTTACTTTACAGGTTTCCGGAGCAAGGGGGGTGGCCCTGGATTACTGAGGCTGCTGGGGCTGCTGTATACTACCACTGGGGCTGCTGCTGTATATACCACTGTATATACCACTGGGGAGGCTGCTGTAACACTGCTGGGGCCTGTATATACCACTAGGGAGGCTGCTGTATACCACACTGCTGGGGGTTGTATACTACCACTGGGGAGGCCTGTATACCACTGGGGGGGGGGGTCTGTATACCACACTGCTGGGGGCTGTATAACTGTGCTCTGGTCCACCCTCGGCTTATACACGAGTCAATAGGTTTTCCCAGATTTTGGCGGGCAAAAGCAGGGGGTCGGCTTATACACGGGTCGGCTTATACACGAGTATATACGGTAGTCATTTTTTGACCAAAATTCTTGAAAAAACGGATCCGTTTTTCCATAGGGCCCCATGTTAAGATTTTTTTTTTCTTAAAAACGGACCCCAAAAACGTTGCTAGCAATGTTTTTAGGTGCAGAAAAAAATGGATAGGGTGTTTATTACATCTAATCCAGTTTTCTATCAGTTTTTGGACTTAGAAAAAAACAAAAACAAATTCTGAAGCCAAAAACGGATCAAGGTCTTATGTGTGACCCTAGCCTAATTCCAACTCTCTTTTGCTCTCCCTCCTCATAGATATTTATGGGTGACTTGATCACTCAGTGAACAGAATGTTCTTTTATCTCTCCAGACAGATTTTAGCAGTGTTAGTGCCCTTTCACATCAGCGGTAATTTGAAATCGCGGCAGATGCGGTGAAAAAAACGCATCTGCCGCGATTGCAGCATAGCCGCCGCATAACCGCTGCACTTGCGGCGCGGTTGCGGTAATCGCCATAGTAAGTATAGGGGTTTTTTCACCGCATTGGCCGCGATTTCAAATTACCGCTGATGTGAAAGGGCCCTAACAAAGTAAAGCCTCTGTCACACCTAGCGAGATCGCTGATATGTCACAGGTTTTGTGACACAACAGCAATCTCGCTATGTTTGACACGTAGCAGCGACCAGGCCCCTGCTATGAGGTCGCCGATCGTGAAGGAATGGCCTGGACCATTTTTTGATCGTCGAGCTCCCCGTGGCCAGCATGCATCGGTGTGTCTGGCGCCTTAACAATGATCTTGTTGGTGACTCAGAACTCAGCAATGTAGGTCTGAGTTGTCAGACTAGCTGATGTGTGACAGGGTCCCAACGACCGCCGAGGTCATTATACGGGTCGCCGTATCGTTGCTGCGTCGTTGAGTAAATCTGACTGTTTGACATCTTACCAGCGACCATGTAGTGACGTTCCAGCGATCCTTAGCCAGTCGTATCAATGTCGGGATCGCTGGAACGTCGCTAAGTGTGACAGGACCCTAAGGCAGAGATGATAAGTGAAGAAAGAGGCATCTTTCAATAAATAAGATGTGTTATAATGTTTTTCTTTTTTGCTGTACTGTTAACTGATGCAAAGTTCATCAAAATGCACTACAACAAGGTGAATAAAGAGAGGAGCACATTGAAAGCAGGGACTATGGGGAATGAAACCATCTGTCCACTTCTCTTCCACCTGACTGGTTTCACACGATTTGAGATACTATTCACATTCGTGTAACTGTTCGGTAAAATGGATATTCGGCATTGAGATTTCTAAAGAATCGTCATTATCAGAGAAGCTTATTGCAGCTCATCATCACTATTCATTATCACAGACCTTGACATCGATACGGCCGAGTGACAGCACTATGGCACATCGCAGACTTTAGCTCCACTGTATTATACTACCATCAGGAAGTGGCACTGGATATTCAATCTTTGTATCTGCATATATTATACATGTATCAGAAAAAATGACCAGCAACCACAACAACCAGTAAATCAGTTTAATTCCTTGCTTTATTGTAAATAAGTTTTCTCCTTTGTGCAATTCAGGGGGGTCCCTGGAAATCTAAATATATGATATATAGCTCCTAGTATGTAGCGGAGTATTTAACTACCCCAATGTGCTTAATGCACCACTCCAGAGGCTTTTTCCTTTCACCCTCTGGCATTTCACCCTTCTATTACCACTGCGCCCCATCATTCTCCTGTGATTTGTGACCTTCCGGAAGCTCCAGTATTTCATGGAGTGCCAGAGATCACGTGAAGTCATTATCGCCCTCTACTCCTCTGTGGTCAGACCTCATCTGGATACTGTGTCCAGTTCTGGGCTCCACATTCTACAAAATACATCAACAAACTGGAGCAAGTTCAGAGAAAAGCGAACAGAATGGTGACCGGTCTACATACCATGTCCTATGAGAAACGGTTACAGGATTTGGGAATATTTAGTTTGACAAAAAGAAGACTGAGAGGAGACTTAATAGCTGTCTACAAATATCTAAAGGCTGTTTTGGCGCCCCACCTGGTCAGGCATCACAACTGGGGTACTGCACCCACAAATGAGTGTGCGGTAACCCCTGTCACAGTGGGAAGGCAGAAGTCTGTGGGAGGATCCCATCCCAGCACTCCCACATCCAAGCTTAGGCAGATGGGAAGGGCCCATAGCTTAGGGGGAGGATTAGAGGTGAAGGGAGGACACAGTGAGTTCTAGTCGGCACTGAGGAAAGACGGAGAATGGGGAACCTCCGGGTGAGAAAAAGAGACTTCCAGGGAGGGGGCCTGGAGAGAGAAAACACGCGGCCCAGACTGAAGGAGGAAACCCCCCCGAGCGCCCATACTAAGGGAGGGAACCCTGGTGCACTTTACCGGAGTGCCGGTTCCGAAGACAGTCATGGAGTCCAGCCGCTGAGCCGAGAACACAGGAGATCGTGGGTCCGTTTACTGGCCCCGACACCCTGTCTGGCGGGATTAGTCACACCAGGTTAACCCGACAGGGTCAAGTCCCTGAGCAGGAGAGAAAGTGGAAGCCGGGATCCTCAGAGCACCTCATCGGGTCTGGTACTAAACAGTCTATCCCAGGACAGACACCAGCAGCAAGACACGGGTTAGATCCAAGAAGGCATACCACGGAAGACTTCCAGACACTCTGCAGCCCACTGTGACTACCTGGCCGGTTAAAGATTGTTTTGCTACTGTGAACTGTATCATCATCTGCCTTGTTCCAGTAAAGTACCCGGGTAGAGTGACTGAGTCTCTGTGTATCTGTTTCTCTGCTATACCGTGCTCTGCTCATTTTCATCACCAGCACCTCCATCACCAACGGTGCATCACTGCCCTAGAGTGCTAGCTCCACCTGCAGGGAGCTGTACCACCTTGGCCGCCATACTACTACCCTCCAGAGTCTGAGGCGGCGCTGGTGCTAAATCAACAGAAGCTGTGGGTTGCGTCATGACAAACTTTATAAACTTTTATTTCTCCCATTCAACTTCCCCTTTTTTTAAGTCGACCACCAGGGCCCCGTGTCTGGGCAGGCCATCAGTGACATCCCTACCGCCGCAGAGGGCCCAGACACCCAAGTCTCCATGCCCTAGGGTGTGTCACTGTCACACTGTAGTGGGATCAGATTAATTCACATTTGCACAAGGAAACATTAGAAGCAATGGGAGGAGACACAGATTAGATATTAGACAAATCTTATTTACAGTGAGGGTGATCAGCGAGTGGAACAGGCGGCCACGAGAGGTGGTGAGTTCTCCTTCAATGGAAGTCTTCATCGTTGTGTCTGGACACACATCTGTCTGGGATGATTTAGTGACTTCTGCTTTGAGCAGGGGCTTGCACTAGATGACCCAGGAGGTCCCTACCAACTCTACCAGTCTATGATTCTTCAATACATCTCTATGGAAACCTCATTCTGACTCTCATAAAGATGAACTGAGAGCTTATGATGTAACTTCTGACTTCTAGCCAGTCAGAAGTTATGGGTACAAGATGCCGCGGGACAGGAGCAGCGCCGAAAAGTGATAAAGCTGCCAGAGGGTGAGTATTTTACTAAGGGCGGTAATCTTAAATTAAAAGGGTTGAGAAAAAACTTATTGGAGAAATGAAGCATCACACACTGACCATTACATGTAAAGAATGGAATTCATTAAAAGAATTACCCCAGTTTTCTAGTAATAAAAATTCACAAATTCCTTTGCAACCCTGAGCTGCACAAAAAATATCCCATAAATCACAGCAGAAGATTTCTCTCACTTCACAACTGGTCCTATTATCAAATGGACTTGTATGATTCTAAAACAGCCATAGACACACAAGTGCATCTCAATAAATTAGAATATCAGCAAAAAGATCATTAATTTCAGTAATTCAATACATAAAGTGTTGATTGCAATCAACATTTTCTCAACTTGTACCAAACCTTTTTCTTCTAATATATAAAGGGAACCACATATATTATATAGAGTCATTACAAACATTTAGGAGTTAAAAATAATTTTTTCAGATGGTCTTATATAATGTTGTAATTTTCTGAGATAATGACCTTTGGGCCTTCATTGGCTGTAAACTATAATCATCAACATTCACAGAAATAAACACTTGGAATAGATCCCTCTGTGTGTAATGACTCTATATAATATTTGGGTTTCACATTATGCATTGAATTATAGAAATAAATTAACTTTTTGGTGATATTCTAATTTATTGAGATGCTCCTGTATATTATGCCACACACTATTACTTACTAAACATGTAATAGCAACAAAGTGAAAGCAGACAATATCTCTCTCAATGAGATACTGTCCCCTCTGTGCTCTCTCCTTTGACCTGTCTCCCCCCTGTGCCTTGTCTCTCTCCCCCATGCGCTCTCCCCCCTGTATGCTGTCTTCTCCACCTGTGTGCTGTCTTCTCCCCTCTGTGCTCCCTCCTGTGAGCTGTCTCTCCCCTGTGCTTTCACTCTCCTCCTGTGTGCTGTCTCTCTCTCGCCCCGTGCTGACTTCTCCCCTCATGTGCTCTCTTCTTTGAGCTGTCTCACTCCAGTGGACTCTCTCTCCCATCTTGTACACTCTCCCCCTGTGCTCTCTCTCTCCCACCTGTGCTCTTGCCCCCTGTGGGCTGTCTCTCCCCTGTATGCACTCTCTTTTCCTCCTGTGTGCTTTCTCTCTCCCCGTGAGGGCTGTCTCTCTTCTTGTGCTGCCTCTAATTCTTGTTTACTCTCTCCCCCTTGTGGACTCTGTCCCCCTGTGAGCTGTCACTCCTCCCTGTGCATTTTTTCTCCCCCTGTGGACTGCCTCTCCCGCTGTTGGCTGCCTCTCACCCCTGTGCAGCCTCTCTTCCCCCTTGGTGCTCTCTCTCCTTGTTCTGCCTCTCCTCCCACTGTGTGCTATCTTTTTCCTCCTGTATGCTCGCCCCCCTGTGCTTTGTATTTCCCCTCTTGTGCAGTTTCCCTACTGTGTGCTTGCTCTCTCCCCCCGTGAGCTCTCTCCCTCCCTATGCACTGTCTCTCCCCCTATATGCTGTCTGTCCCCCTGTAGGCTGTCTCTCTACCTGTGTGCTCTCCCTCCCCCATGTGGGCTGTGTCTCCCTCCTGTGCACTTTCCCCTAGTGGGGTGTCCATCCTCCCTGTGGGCTGTCTCTTCTATGGTGTGCTCTATCTCCCCCATGTTCTGTCTCACCCTGCAGAGCCGGCGTCAGCACCCGGCGTACCCGGGCAAGTGCCGGGGCCCGACTGCTTGGAGGGGGCCCATCGGGCCCCACCCTGTATGCTCTCTCTCCAATGTGCGTTGTCTCTGCCCCCTGTGCATTCTATCTCCACCCTGTGCACTCTTTTTCCCCCCTGTGGGCTGTCTCTCTCCCCTTAAGGCTGTCTCTTCCCTTGTGCTGTCTCTCTCCTTGTGCAGTCTCTCCCTTCTGTGCGCTCTCTCTTCCTGCTGTGTGCTATCTCTCACACCCTATGGTGTACAAAGCATACCCAGGTGTTCAAAGAGAGTGGCTGCCAGAGCAAGTGTGCATTTGCGTGCCGGGTATGTGTATTAACGAATCCAACGGAAACTTGTGTATATGACACGTGCTATCTTATGATGAAATGAACCACTGGAGTAGGTCAAACAATGGCGGCTTTATTCATTCCACACATTTCAGAGCGTCTTCCTCACTCATTCCTCAGGAAGTATCCTGAGGAAGGAGCGAGGATAATGCTCCAAAACGCTGATCATATTCAGAAAGTTCCTTTGGATTCATTTGGCTATCACAGTACACGTGGTTTGTGGATCCTGCAATAGCCATCTCATGTGCTATATACTGGTTGTGTGTCACACAACCTTTCCAGATGAGCAGAAACATTAGTCACAAAACAGCAGTGTGACGCAAAGATTTAATCCAATATGAGTTTTTGTATTCTCTTCTAGCTATTCCTGGGTATGTGCATTCGCACTTACTCTTGCGGGCGGCGATTTTGGGTAATGAGACTTGCGTGCGGCTGCAGCACCGCTTGTAGTACTGGTACACAGCACAGTACTTCCAGCGGTGCCACAGCTGTCCACAACTGCAGTGGGTGCCCTATTTTCACACCCATCACTTGGGTGGACAAATATATTTGAGACCACTGGCGCGTGATAGGAGGACAAACTCCAGACTCCAGAAGTTGATTACAGACAGGACAGATTATGTAAGTACATGTGTTATAATGTAATATGCATTAATGTTTGATCATTAATCACAGTTGACCCTAGTAATACATTCCTTCCTAATGTCTAATCCCAGTTTACCCTCCCTAATTCCTTTCCCCCTTCTTATCCCCACCCTTCTTTCTTTTTGTAGCCCTATTTTAAGTTTAAAAAATTTAAATATTGGTACAAAAAATGACCCAATAAATTGTACAAGAAATTAGCTATTAGCTTTCGTGTTCTATAGAATGAGCACCAATTGGCTGCCTACTCTAACTTGCTGTGGTGTGATCACAGTGCTGACATTGATGCAGTATCACAAAAGCAGCGAAGATTCAGAAGCATGGAAAACTGCTGAGCCTAAAGTGTAAGCGCCATTTAAATTTTTATAATAATAATAATGTAGAGCAAATATTATATATAACACCCGAACGCCACTTCCGGCCAATCCGGCCAACTTCCGTGATGGACTCCGGACCTGTGTAATAAGACCGGAACCGGAAGTGGGCGCTTTAGCGTCCACCAGACCCACGAGCGGTGAGCGCGTAGCTCCCACTGCGAGCCGCTATCAAAATGGCACAGCTGCTCGCGGTGGGCGCTAAAGTGCCACCACTCGCCGCTATCCCGCCACCGGCCTCGCACAGAGCCCCGTGTGCGCCCACCCACATCGGGGAACCAGCCCGCCCCGGCCCGGCCCACACTCCGATGTGCGGCGTCCGCCGGTACCGCCCACAGCCTTGCCGCTCACCGCCCACTCTCCTCCTCCATCAGGGACCGCCATCCCACCACCGGCCCCGCACACAGCCCGGTGTGCGCCCACCCACATCCGGGAACCGGCCCGGCCCACACTCCGGTGTGCGGCCTCCGCCGGCACCGCTCCCAGTCCTGCCGCTTACCACACACACCCAGTGACTCTCCTCCTCCATCAGGGAGCTGGCCCCGCCCACACTCCGGTGGGCGGCCTCCAGCCCTGCCGCTGACCGCCGACAGCCCAGTGAGTTTTCAGCCCTCCAGCCTCCACTCTCCTCTGCCCTCCAGCCTCCCCTCTCCCCTACCCACAGAGCCGCCTGTATACACACAATTCATTTCACCGCACTCCCGTAACTATTAGTAAATAAACTATATATGGATTCTAGACTACCCGATTCTTTAGAATCGGGCCGCCATCTAGTAATTATAATAATCTTTCAAATATACTTCATAAGTGAAATCTGGAAGAAAACCTTTCAAAAACCTTCCACAAGATGTCACCACTAGGCTGTGTTTGAAGCAGACATATGCTCAATCGTAGTAAAATCTGTCTTCAAGCTCTACACAATGAATACGGCTATATAACCTTATAAGAGGGGGTGGGGTCTACACAGCATTCTCAGTTGATCAGTGTATCAGATACCTCAGGCAAAGAACAATCCAAGGCTGACAGCACACAGCTGTTGTGATGTTATTTCCTGCATTCACATAAGCTGCCCCATGTTATCAGTGAGAAGCTGTGTAGAGGACGTCAGCTGTTAGCATTCAGATCACTCTGCTTTGTGCTAACAAGATAAACTCACAGGAGCCTGTGCACTGATGACAGCTAGTGATGGGCGAGTCCTAAATTACTCGGAATCGCTTGACTCTAGCGAGTCCGAGCTCGGGACTCGCTACTCGTTGCGAGTCTAACGAGTCCAATGTTAATGAGGAATGAGGAAGCGAGTAATGTGCGATTTACAAATCGCAGATGTCTCGGAAAGCGCTCGCATTGCCGTTTTGGACTCACTCGCAACAGTTTTTTGCTGCTGTGTCCGTGTCTGTGGTTTTTATCCAAATTATATGATAACAAGAGAACAAGAGACAGGGTTTGATAGGGATATTGTCCCATCCCTGTCTGTAATGTGTGTTTTATAGACACTAGGTGTGGGAAAACACTTTTTTTTGGTATTTTAACAAATATTTATTAAAGGTGATATTTTAAAAGTGCACCTTAAGTAAGAAATGTGTCCGTGTCTGTGTAGCAGCACACTAGTCCCTGCAAAATTATTAAGTGCGCACAAGTAGTCGCACAAGCAGGTGGCGTACGTGCTATTTGCAGCTAGGAGAGCAGCAACGCACTGATTTGCCACAGAGAAAATAAAGCTGAAGGGGTTATTATGACCCAAAATCTATCAGGTGCAAAAAAATAGGAAATAGTACCTCAGCTAAGCCTCTGACTTCAGCTATTAGAACAGCTGAGTGAGTAAGCTAAGCTATGAGGTCGGTCCTGTGTGCACTGTAAGGCTGCACCTCCCTGCCTGCCTGCCTACAGTCCTCTACACAGTACTCCTCTGTCCTCCTGGTAGCTCTCACAAGAGCTGTTTGGGTTAAATATAAGGAATCTTGAAGTTTCCCTACACTGACTGACACTCCCTATGATCTGCTCCAGCATCTACCTCACCCTGCACTAGCTCAGATCGTCACAGGAATGTGGAGGAAATGGCGGTGGCAAGGCTTATATACAGCCTCGCCTCTCATACATGACATAGGCATCACGATGGACAGAAGCCAATCAAAGTCCTGCCACAACCAACATGGCTGTGGCATTACTGAATATGATTGGCTAACATACTTGTCCATCTTCACAAGTTTTCTGACCTAACACGCTAGGCTGTCTCGGAAGCTTTGTCGGAACATAACAGATTCTGTATTCGCGAGTCCCGAATACAGTATACAGGACTCGGATTCGTAGACTCGCTCAGACTCGCTCAGACTCACTCAGACTCACTGCTGACAGCGGGTATCCATGAAGTGGTGGGTTTGTTTAAACGATTTGGGGAGATTCAAGCTACATAGCGATATGATATAGCGAGTCTAGCGAGTGAGAAAAAGTAAACACTGACAAAACTAGGATTGCCATTGACTTGCATTGGACTCGTTACTGTGCGAGTAATCGCTGGGAAACTCGCAGAGTACCGAGTCCTGCGAGTCCCTTACTACTCGCCGAGTAACGAGTCCTAGTGAGTAGACTCGCCCATCCCTAATGAAAGCCTGATAAACTCCCTTTGTCTGAGGTAACCTGTACATACACTGATCTCCTGTACCCAGTCACGCTGTGTAGGCCCCGCCCCCACCCTTATATGTCAGGTTTAGAAACAGCCTAGTGGGGACATCTTCTTGATCGTTTCTGAAAGGTTTTGTTCCAGATTTCTCTTATGAAGTATGTTTGAAAGTTTATTAAAGTGTGAATGAGGGAATGAGGAGAAGGCACAGTATGCAGAGGGGCAGAGGGTGCAGGGTGGGGTTAGCAATTTATAGAGGGGGCAGCATGGGGGGCAATGTAGAGATTAGGACAGCATGAAGGGGGACAGTGTGATGACTATAGTTTATAGACAATGTAGTCATTACAATTTATAAAGGAGGGTATGGCTTTTGTAGTTCATAAGGGAGGATGATGAGGTGTATATAGTTGATAAGGGGGTGAGTTTGGTGGTCATAGTACATAAGGCAGGATGTTGTGGTTGTCTTAGTGAATAAGGGGGATGGTGAGAAGAGACTGTGTGGGTGACGTAGGACTCATCACTCGTACGAAGCAGAGAAGGAGGACGGCAATCACAAGAAAATAGGCAACGGATCAAGATCAGTGAAACCCATGGGACCAAACCACCCCCCGCAGGTCAGCATAATAAAACTATTTTTAAATTATACAGATCAGCCTGGGGAGTGATACAGAATGCTGTATATAGGTGCTTACTGCTGGTGGCCACAGCTTATATGAGAAAAACCTGGTGAGAGGTTCACTTTATATAATGATGCAACCAGATTTGAGAGCAACTCTTTCCATCAGTTCTTCACTCTATTAATGCGGAGGTACATAACAAGTTAACTCATCCATATATCCTAATAAAACATATGGAAATGTGGAGAATACATTTAAATTGGGCCTGTCACAAAGTAGATAAAGTTCTATCCATAGTCAACAAGATCTAGAAAAGACAAACAATAGCCATGAGGCATATAATCAAAATTAAACTAAACCGCAAGGGGCAAATGTCACATACATATGTATACACCATTCCATAATCATGTATATATATTCCCAAAAAGGACACAGTTGTACACTTAATAAATACAAGATTGGTGAAACATAGTATAGAAATAGACATACCAATCAAAGTCCCTTGAGCAGAATCGGCATATTATACCCCAAGTGTCACACTTAGGAGGTGAGGGAATCAGCTAACTGCATGGTATGATGAGTGAAGGGATTCAGGGGATGCTAAACTGACCCTTGCACTAGGTGTCCCTGGTTCGTCCTGCTCTCGGGGGTACCTCTGATGATGAGGAGGTCCGAGTAACCACCCTATTTCCTGAGCTCCTGATTAGCCCTAGGCTGAGGTCCCCTACCTCCACCCACGGATCCGGAATCATAGCTGCTCCCAAGGCAAAGACTTCAGCCCAGCAGCAAGCATCTGCACAGCAGAATGACCAAGTTTGAAATAACTATCAGTGGCGTCTGACAGAGGAGGGGGAAAGCTATTTAAAGCCAGGGGGAGGGGATTCCAGGTGAGTCACATCCAAGCCTCACATCAACCCCTCAACCAGCAGCTGAGCACAAGACCTTCAAATCCGTACCTCATGCAGCTCTTGAAGAAATGCAAACACAACACACACAGCAGCATCCAGCAATGTCGGCACAATCTAAACGCGTGACACCAAGGAAGAACCCCTGACATGCGTTTTCCTTGCTTAATTTATCACTTAATCATAAAGCGACAAATTAATTATGTAAAACATGTGTCGGGGGTCCTTCTTTGAGGTCCAATATTATGCTGATTCTCTACAAGGCACTCTGATTGGTATGTCTATTTACCGTATATACTGTTTCCAATCCTGTATCTATTAAGTGGACTACTGTGTCCTTTTTGGGAATATATATACATGATTATGAAATGGTGTAGTTTATTTCTCTGTACATGCTTGTCAAATAACTGTGCAAATCAACTTTGTATCCAACTCATCTGCTTTTTATTATTTGTCCATTTGTTTATTTGTAATTAGTACAAACTCATTGTTACATTTTTTGTACAAACCCCTTTTAATCCTTGATAATTATGAAGTTTTAAGTTTTTATGACCAAAAGTCCTTTTATCCTCCATTTCTCCCAAAATATAGAACAGGAGGAGCTGAACAGAGTGATATATAGTTTAATTGGAAAGGATTCAGCATGTATTGTGACTTACGCATTTGAATCCCGGCATTTTCTATGCCTAAGGCTGGTTTCACATAACGTTTTTGTGCCTGTCCGTGGGATCCGACTTTGAAGGGGGATCCCACGGACAGGCACGGATCCATACGGATCCCTGCAATCGGATGGCAAATAGCCATCCGATCTGCAGGATCCGTGTGGATCCTGCGGTCCCCTGTCTCTCCCTACTCCTGCCTCCTCCATCTTCTTCCCTCTCCTACTCTATATGATGTGCCCCCGCTATTCTATCTGTGTCCCCCGCTCTTCTATCCTCATCTATCCCTATCCTGTCCTCTCCCTGGGTGTAAAAAAATTTAAAAAACTCCTCCGGGAGTATACATTACCTGTCACCGCTCCCACGCTGCCGCACGATCAGGGCTAAAGGACCTGTGATGATGTCACAGTCATATGACCCGGTCAGCTGACCGGGTCATGTGACCGGGCTCTTACATCATCACAGGTCCTTTAGCCCTGATCGTGCGGCAGCGTGGGAGCGGTGACAGGTAATGTATACTCCCGGAGGAGTTTTTTTATTTTTTTACACCCAGGGAGAGGACAGGGGACAGGATAGGGATAGATGAGGATAGAAGAGCGGGGGACACGGATAGAATAGCGGGGGCACATCATATAGAGTAGTAGAGGGAAGAAGATGGAGGAGGCAGGAGTAGGGAAAGACAGGGAGATACGGAGCCGACATCGGATCTGAGGTGAACTCAGATCCGATGTCCATAGGCTCCTATGCTGTGGGCACATCGGACAGCCTCGGATCAGCAGTGATCCGAGGCTGTCCGATGTGAGTCACGGACACAAAATCGTAGCAGGCTACGATTTTGTGCCCGTGATTACATCGGATGGGATCGGATGGTGCCAAAATCGGATGCCAATAGTGGCACATCCGTTCCCATCCGATTCCCATAGGGGAACATGGGTCCGATTTCGGATCCGATTGTATCCGTTTTGAAACGGATAAAATCGGATGACCGAAAATCGTTATGTGAAAGCAGCCTAAGAGTCTATTTGGAAAAATGCCAATCACTACAGAGGTGTGACACTAATCACCACATGGACAAGAAGAAGTAGAATAGTCAAACATTCACATGAGATATCAAGAGAACATGTCAAAACAGAGAGATAAAACAGAGGTATAGTTAATTCATAGTCCGATATCAGTAATGGTACCTTTACACGCCACTACAGAAGGTTAGAAACAACTGGGTGTCTCACATGCACGAGCACGTTCCAACGGTTGCTAACGGTACCCGATACCGCCTTTACACGCCGCTACAAGGTGCTCTACAGAGGGTTTATTCTATCCCTGGAGGCACTGCCGGGTGCCGCAGGTTACCTTCTGTAGAGCACCTTCCCTCATTTACATGCCGCTACAGAAGGTAATATGGGAGGACCTGGGGCAGCAGGGACAACACATAGGCGTGCCAGAGTTGTGGATTACGAGACGCTCGTACGATGATTGGACAGTGCAATAGCATCATGATTGGCCAGCCAGCGCAGGAAGGCTGGCTAATACATGACGCTATAGCAAATGTGTAGTGTGACTGGTCAGCTCCTTAAATATGCCGCCCTATGCAGGGACAACCAATTGTAACGCAGGAGCTTCCAACAATCATCGCTGAAGGGGGGCGGTATCCCAGAGGCTGTGTCACGCCCCAGGGAGTTCACTAGGTGTCGAAAAAAACCTTTCTGTTCCTCATTTACACGCCACTACCATCGGGTTGAAACCAACCTGTTTTAGAGCTGTGCTCAAAAACAGGTGTCGACAGTGACGGGTGGCAACAACCTGATTTACACGCCGCTACCTCGCGGTGTTTTGACGGTACAAGATACATTTGTCTCCGACACCCGGTTGTTTCTAACCTTCTGTAGCGGCATGTAAAGGTACCATTAGGGTGCTTTCACATTAGCGGTATTGCAGTTTTGCGGTAGATCCGGCAGAAGTAGCCGCACCTGCCGGATCTGCCGTGTAACGGCCGACTTGTGGCATCAATCCAGCAAGCCCTATCCATTCTCTATGGAACTTGTGTTTGGGAGCGGCAAGTGCAGTATTGCCGAATACGGCAGATCCGGCACTTGTGGCTTCGCCTGACCGCAAGCCCCATAGAGAAGGACTGGGGCTTGCCGGATTGGTGCTGCAAGTCAGCCATTACACGGCAGATCTGGCAGGTGCGGCGACATCTGCCAGATCTACCGCAAAATTGCAATACCGCTGATGTAAAAGGAGCCTTATTGGAGAGAAGCAGATCCGAACAGAGGGACATGACAAAAGAATGGTCAAACACAGGCAAAGTCAGGAAGCAAAAGATCAATTACCAGAGCACAGAAACAAGAGGCCAACTTAGCACCTAAGACTGGCAGCTCTCTGGGAGAAACTACAGAGCTAAAGGCTGAGCAATTAAACAAGACAAGGAGCAGCTGCAGAATCTCAGCACAAGTTAGGAAGAGATTAGGCAACTGAGCTGTCAATTATAAAATCAACTGCCCTGCACATGACTAAGGCCGGCTTTACACCATGGTTTTCAGCTGTCAGGTTCTGTCAGGTTTGAACCGGACAGAACCTGATCAGGTTTTGCCCCCATGTGACACTATGGTGCTGGATTGGTCCTATTTGGCCATCTGGTTTTTTGGTTTTTGTCCCTGATCCAATTTAGTCAGTTATGTCACCGGGCACAAAATCGGAGTCTACATCATTTTCTTTTGCTCTGGTGCAATAGTCGGACAAAACCGGATCCTCCCAGATTCGGGGCGATCTGGTGCCCATAACATGGGAGTCTACGGGTGCCGGATCCATTAAAAAAGCAGATTGTTTCCCAGATCCGATGAAAATTACGGCACAGTCTCTGAAATGCTACCGTACTCATTCAGCACCATAGACAGCATTTCAGAGACACAGCTGAACGTTCAGCACCATGAAGAGCAGCAGAAACCGAATCCTGCAGAAAACAGGATCGGAAGGCATGTTTGCCCACACTTTCTGCTCATCCTGTGCTGTCAAGTTCTGTCTGGTGGATCCTGAAAAAAACCAGACAGAACCTGACAGCTGAAAACCGTGGTGTGAAGCCGGCCTAAGATCTCAATCACCCAGCCAGGCACACCCTGAATGCAGAGCAGAGAAATCGTGACAGTATGTCCGACTACTGGACTCAAGTATGGCAGAGATACGTATGAATAAATTGCAAGGTCTACTGAATCTTTTCCTACAAAACAATATATTAATGTGCTCAGCTCCTCCTGCTCTATCCCCTGTTAGTCACAGAGCGAAGCAAATATTCACAATTTCTTTCCTTCTGGTTAAAAAATGATTGTTTGATGCTTTCATACCTTCTTTATAGAAAACATCTGAATTTCTTGGCAGGAAAAGATAGCGACAGATGAAAGAAAGACGAGTATTTATTCTTCATTAAGTACTATAGATAGTTCTTGGGGGATTATTTTCATTTTTCTATCGGTAAATAATAATTCTACTGACATATATATGAAATCGCTTCCGTAAAATAACACTATTTCTTCCTTTCATACACAGACTCATTCAAATGGTCTCTCGAGTGGCAACACTCTGGATTATTGACATTATAATGGCATTCAGTGCAAATAGAAAATGTCACCGTCTGCTCCTTTTATAATATTGTATTAATTATGTGCTGCCACAATACCGGAATATCCAAGAAACCGTAAAGTCACAGATTTAGCCAACAAATGTTCACAGAATTCTGGAGTATTTGTCATCAGGTCCCTTGGCCCTATGTTCCCGAGGATAAACTCTGCAGCTAGGATCCTTTAATTTGTAAGCTGAATATATGGAGCCTCAGTACATCTCCATAAGGCTGTCAATGGTAATTAGCTCACATCTGTATTATTGTACTTGACACCCAGTAAGAAGACAGAAATGTTTAATAGACTAAGCTGATTTGGTGATTTATTGCATGACCTTGTTCCTATCTACATAATAGCTGGAAATCTTGAGATTTCTGGAAATTAGTTGTTGCATTTATATATTTCATTCAGACTTTTTCTTCAGGAAAAAATATTACTTTGTACCATTTTAGTCATTATAAAGAATCCACATAATATGAGATATAGAAAATAAATGTGTTATATTCAGAGTTTGAGATAATCTACTGATTTATGCAAGGTATATTTTAATCTTCAAATTTGCCTGCATACATTTTCTGCAAACTAAATTGCAGCTCAGTCTCATTGACTTTCTCAGTAGAAAATACCAGTTACAGCCTATGGACCATATTGGCGCTACTTCTAAAAATGATGGCACATTATATCGACTCTTGCACAGACTATTTGTGGAGATAAATATGTATTTGTAGAGAAATGTATGACCACAGAAGTAAATTAACATTTGTTCAAAGAAACTATCTTTACACAAAGGGGCAAAACCTGCACTTATCCTGATTACAGGAACTGAAAACCATGGGGGTCTCCAGGAGAACACACAGGGAGAAATTTGTCACACCTATGCAAGTTTCAAAGACTGGAACCAAATGGTTCCTAGTGGCTGGTATTTTCTAGTTACTGTAGGAGGGGGTAGTGCTTTCAAAACAGAGCATTTAAAATGTAACTAAAAGGTCACTAAATTAGCCATGGTCCAGTCACAGATCTGGAATTAGAATATTAAAATTAAAGGCTATCCTGGCATTCTGAGCCAAGGCTAAAACAGATAAAAGCAAGGCAGACAAATAAATCTTTGTTCACAGTTGGGGGATCAGTGGATGCTGACTGTCATCCATATTTAATTTCACCTCCACCAGGAAACTGAATAACACTAGACTGGAAGTTAATTTCTGTAATTCTCCTATTTTATTTTACGAATGTTTTGGATATGTGTGTCCTTTTTATTTTTATATCTTTTTTATGTAAGCACTGTAACTTTTTTATTAAAGAGAACCTGTCAGTTAGTTTATGTTCCCCAGGTATCACTGTCTGTACCTGTACCTTTATGATACTAGTCTCATTATTCCTGTCTGAGTTCATAGTGTAATGTGAAAGGTGAAAAAAAAGTATTTATACACTTACATTTTTTTATGGGAATGAGGCTGTCAGTCTACAGCTTGGAGGAGGTAGACTGTCTAGCAGATTAATAGTTAACTCACCATTAACTTGCATGTCTAAAGGACCTGTGGGATGTCCCAATCATGTGACCATAGTGGGCGGAGCTAAGCAAGTAAACTCATATAGTGCTGTGGGGACTTAGCTCTGCCTCTTATAGCCACATGGTTGTGACATCACATCGTGTCTCCCAGCATGCTCTGGCATTCGGCTGAAATATTAACTATTAACCTGCCATATAGACTACAGTCTCTAAGATGTAGACCAGAGGTTTCAAACTCGGCTGGGTTGGTGGACCGCACATAGAAAAAAAATTATATGGGGAGGCCGCATCGCTTGTAGGACTAAGTGGCATTTTTAGTAATACCTGAATTTTTTGCTCAATGTAGTAATGTCCAAATCCTGATCTCCATCTTGTAGTAATGTCCCCATACTGGTCCCCATCCTATAGTAATATCCCACATCCTGGACCCCATCTTGATCCCCTTCTTGTAGTAATGTTCTATCCGGGTCCTCATCATATAGTAATGTCTCCAGCCTGATCCCTTTTACATTGATGTCCACATCCTGGCCCCCATAGTGTAGTAATTTCCACATCCTTTTCCCCATAGTGTAGTAATGTCCCCATGCTGATCCCCTTTTGTAGTGATTTCCCCATCCTGGCCCCCATAGTGTAGTAATGTCCCCTATGCTGGTTCCCTTTTGTAATAATGTCTCCATCCTGGCCCCCATAGTGTAATAATGTCCCCTATGATGGTCCCCTTTTGTAGTGATGTCTCCATCCTGGTCCCCATAGTGTAGTAATGTCCCCCATGCTGGTCCCTTTTTGTAGTGATGACTCTGACGCACCCGCTAGGGACCAGGGTACTAGGAGCCAAACCGTACTGTCTCTCTCTCTTTCCGGGGAAGGTCACGGTGGTGTGGCTTGGCTCTGTAGCCCCAGGTGCAGCAATAAAAAGGGGCTTATTTACAATGGAATAGAATTTTCGTGATGCCACCCGTGGTGTGTGGTCAGTGGGGACCACCACTACCGGATTCCTGCTGGGGACGATGGTGAGGGCCATCCAGAATGGGAAGCCCTCCACGTGTCCCCAGAGCAGGTGTGATGGGGGATGGAGACCCTTGGATGCTGCACTTGTTTCTCTCCTCTGCAGCACGTCTAGCCGACATGCAGGGCCAGCTCGTGTGTGGCTCTGCAGGTGGAGGTTCTGCGATGGTCAGGAATAACAGTCTCAGGCACTTGTGAGCTGACCGGGTACTTTACTTGACATATGGCAACAGTTCTTATTACCATGCAGTTCTTTCTACACTTTTACCAGCTAGTTCACAACACTGCTCCAAACCCGGGCTTTTACTGCAGCATGGATGGTTCCTTTGCGTCACTCCCCTCAATGTACCTTTCAGGCCTCTCCATTCTGTCTCTGTTTTCCCACACAGTTTTGGTCCAGCCACCACAGGCTTTGTAGTGAGTAATTGCCTCTCTGCCGGTAACTAGCCCTAGTAAGATGGCTTTGTCCTACTCCGTTGCGGTCGTGAGGTCACGGGTCATAGAGTCCCCGTACCACGCCGGGATGTCTCGTGATTAGGGTTGTGAAGTTTCCCCAGTCACTTCTACAGAGCCGGCATTCTGGCTGTCCTGGCCTAGCCTTCCAGTGACCCAGGTGTGATTTAGGATCACCAGGCTCCTTCTGTCTCCCACGGTTACTTTAGTTCTAGGGTGTATCGGCTTGGGGATCAGACCCTTCTCCACCCTCCAGGGCAAGCTCCCTCCTGGGCAATTACCTCCACGCTATCTGGGAGACTCACTGCCGCTCTGCCTCCTGGGCATGCTACCTCCAGGGCTCCTCGATCGATTGACTCGCCCAACTTCATGTGCATGGACCTCTGTGTGTCTCTCTCTGTCCTCCACCCACTTGTCTGTGGTGTCTTTCATTACTCCACCCACACTGCTATAAACTCCTGCCACCCCTTGCCCTACATAGAGTGATTGGCTCTGGTTCGGAGTGTGTCTGTGTGTGGGTGTTATGCGAGTTCACCATCTTCTCTCGTCCAGCTGCAGTTCACCCTGTGGCCGCCCTGGTCGCAGGAGCGCTACATCTCCATCCTGGCCCCTATAGTGTAGTAATGTCCCCATGCTGGTCCCCTTTTGTAGTGATGTCCCCATCCTGGTCTACCTTCTTTTTACACATACACTCACACACACTTTAACTCACTCATTCACACTCACTCATTCGCACCACTCACATTCACACTCAATATTCACACACACACACATTCACACACACTCACACATTCACACACACACTCACACATTCACTTTTCTAACCTTAACAATGCCGGCAGCAGCCGCAGTCCCCACTGTGTTATGACTTCGGGCCGCGGGACTGACAAGCACTGCCGCTCAGCAAGATCAGTGCAAGCTGCCAGCCAATGAGATGCCTGCAAGTGACATCATACGCCGACAGCAGCTGCGGGCATCTCATTGGCTGGCGGCTTGCATTGATCTTGCTGAGCGGCAGTGCTTGTCAGTCCCGCGGCCCGAAGTCATAACACAGCGGGAACCGAGGCGGCCCCCTGCACATTTTGACCCTAATGACCTGGCCATTTTTTGCAATTCTGACCAGTGTCCCTTCATGAGGTAATAACTCTGGAACGCTTCAATGGATCCTAGCGATTCTAAGAATGTTTTTTTCGTGACATATTGTGCTTCATGTTAGTGATAAATTTAGGTCGATCATTTTTGCGTTTATTTGTGAAAAAATAAAAAAATTGGCGAAAAGTTTGAAATTTTGCAATATTCAAATCTTTTATTTTTATTCTGCTAAACCAGAGAGTTATGTGACACAAAATAGTTAATAAATAACATTTACCACATTTCTACTTTATATCTGCACAATTTTGCAAAAACAAGTAACACCATTCCAAAAAACTGCACCCTCAAACTACTCAAAACTACATTCAAGAAGACTATTAACCCTTCAGGTGCTTTGCAGGAACTAAAGCAACGTGGAAGGAAAAAATGGACATTTTAATTTTTCAAAAAGAAATGTTCTTTTAGCCTACATTTTTTCATTTTCATATGGGCAACAGGATAAAATGGACCCTAAAATTTGTTGTGCAATTTCTCCTGAGTACACCGATACCTCATATGTGGTGATAAACCACTGTTTTGGCGCATGGCAGGGCTCGGAAGGGAAGGAGCGCCATTTGACTTTTTGAATTGAAAATTAGCTCAAATTGTTAGCGGACACCATGGAGAGCCCTTCTGAACCTAAATATTGGAGCTGCCCCACAAGTAACCGCATTTTGGAAACTAGACCCTCCAAGGAACTTATCTAGATGCATAGTGAGCACTTTGAACCCCCAGATGCTTCACAAATTGATCCGTAAAAATTAAAAAGTACTTTTATTTTCACAAACATTTTCTTTTAGCCTCAATTTTTTCATTTTCACGTGGGCAAGAGGATAATATAGATCCTAAAATTTATTGGGTAATTTCTCCTGAGTACACTGATACCTCATATGTGGTCATAAACCACTGTTTGGGTGCATGGCAGGGCTCAGAAGGAAGGAGCGCAATTTGACTTTTTGAATGGAAAATTAGCTCCAAAAATACACTGTGATACAGCCGCTTTCACACTTTTGCTTCCGGGTTCCTCCTACCTGTGCTCGCCCATACAAGGTAATGGCGGCGTTAGCGTGATGAGCTTCATTTGCGCTCTGATGCGCTTGCCTGCACTTGCACTGCACTACTACCTGCGCTAGTGCAATGCTGCAGGGCTAAAGTCTTTCCTTGGGAGAAGCTGTGATTCCTGACCCATGGGTGGAGGTAGGGGGCCTCAGCCTAGGGCTAATCAGGAGTTTTAGGGTACAGGGTGGCAGCTCGGTACTCCTCACCATCAGAGGTACCTCCGAGATCAGGGCGAGCCAGGGACCCCAGCATCAGGGTCAGATTAGGTTCTCCTGACCCCCTTTTGCCCAATTCACCTACCTGTTACCTGATTCTCTTACCTCCCAAGAGTGACACATGGTTAGGTTTTTGAACAGGGACCTCTGGGAAGTGGGGAGCCAGTGAAGGGCTTGGCAGAGGGGAGAGACTGGGGAGTAGTGGGGAGACAGATGGATTACTCTGGCAGCAGAGTTTAGGAAAGATTGGAGGAAGCGGGGAGGCCAGTGAGCAGGAGGTTGCAGTAGTCAAGACAGGAGATGATCAGAGCATGAACAAGGGTTTCTGCAGTGTCATTTTCAAGGAAATTGCGCATCGGGGAAATGTTTTTGAGCTGGAGTTGGCAGGAGATGGCGAGGGCTTGGATGTGAGGTTTGAAAGAGAGGGAAGAGTCAAGGATTACCCGAGGCACTTAGCATGGGTGACTGGGGAGAGTGAGCAGTTGTTGACTTGTCAGGTTTGGTAGAGGGGAAGAGCGACTTGGGGGGAAGACGATGAACTCAGCTTTGTCCATGTTCAGTTTTAGAAAGCGAGCAGAGAAGAAGGATGAGATGGCGGACAGGCATTGTGGAATCTTGGATAGTAGGGAGGTGATGTCAGGCTAGACAGATAGATCTGGGTGTCGTCAGCATAAAAATGATATTGAAGGCCGTGGGACTCAATGAGTTGTCCTAGGCCAATGGTGTAGATGGAGAAAAGTAGGGGGCCCAGAACCGAGCCTTGGGTGACACTAACAGATAGGAGGTGGGCCGAAGAGGAGGTGTGGGAGTGGGTGACGCTGAAAGTCCGGTATTAAACTGTATTGTGGACTATGAGATTGCATTATATTGTATGGAGGGCTATGAGGCTGCATTATACTGTATGGAGGACTATAAGGCTGCATTATACTTTATGAAGAATAATTGGGCTGCATAATAATAATTAAAGGACAATGGGGTGAGAGGAGGACCATATAAACAAGGATGGGGGACATATATACCAGGATAAGGGCCATAGTCCAGTAGGAGGACTATATATAGCATGATGAGGGACATAATGAAGGGAGAGAGGGGTCAATTCATGAGTGTTTATAGGATGTAGAACAGTGCACGAGGCCTATACATCTGTGTGAGCTTGGGGGGAGGGCAGGTTTAAATTTTGCATTGGGGCCCATCAGACTCTAGTTACGCTGCTGCCTCCTGGTATATAAATGTCAACAACCTGGTATATATGGTCCCATCCTGATATACATGTCCTTATCCTGGGCCTTATCCAGGTATATATGTCTTCTTCCTGGCCCCCTTCCTGCTATATATAGTCACCATTCTGTCTCTAAGGG
>JARQOC010000003.1:68160987-68221559 GCA_033576535.1 Allobates femoralis
CTGCTCCGGGCTTATATATACCATCTTATAATCTATTTTTCACAGGGCCATTTTTGTTGTTATTAAAATGGTATGGGTTCCGTAATCACTTTTTCCACTATTCATGTGTACTCTTAATCTACAACTCTACTTCTATATATTGATATACTGAAATTCTCACAACCAGGTACTATCTATGAGTGACATATATTACAATAATTCAATAATTTCAAGTGACAGTGCATTATACAGTACTATACATTTATAATCTTAAAGTGACAGTGCACATAAATTATAAAAAGTGTTTTACCAATAATTAATAAAATTAATATATAATAACTATACCTTTATACAGAGATAAAAATACATCATATCCAAAGTGACAGTGCCTGCACTGTACATAGATAATTTCAAGTGACAGTGCATTATATATACAGTACCTATACATCTAATTTTAAAGTGACAGTGCATATATATCATAAAAGGTGTTTTAACCAATAATTAATAAAAAAATATATATAAAAACACGCACCCAGACACGACACCGATCATGTGACCCGCTGACACGCGGAAACGCTGGCTTGCGGTTCACAGGCCGGATGTGGGAGGTCTTGGCTTTAGACATGTGACGTGCGAGCCGGAAGTGATGCGCCGAGACCGCGGCGGCTGCAGCTGATCGGCGATTAGCACAAGGGGTATAAAGAGCGTCAAACTCAGTAGCAAGGTCACGCCCTGAGGAAGAATAGTACACGAAACGTACGTTGGCGGTGGGGGTACCAGGACTGAGGCCACAGGCAGCTTATACACCAGGTATGTGAGATCAGAGGGGACAACTATAGTGAAAGCACGGAGGTGGTGCTTTGCACATGTAACCTAAGTTAAGGGGTTGCTAGCACACATGTGCACAGTGCATAGTATGAGTATTAGAGCCACAGGATCATATATAAAAAAGCGTGCAGTCACATAGTGACAATTAAATAGTGTCCCTTTATTACCTGGTATTACTGGCTATTATATTAAATTATGAATACTGTATAAATGTTTACATAATATTCCAATCCTGGACCTTGTTATGAACTATTTGTAGTTAATTGGGTACTTTTTATGTAATTATCTTAATGTTTTTATGAAATTAAATGAATTATAACTAATAAAGTGATCACTTAATAAATAAGAAAATGTACTCATCATTCATCTAAGATCCCTTTTTAGAGGGAAGTCTGGGTGATTTGAAATAGTGATTGTGTGAAGGTGAGACACAATAATTGGTGGACTATTGAGGTAATCATTGATTCTGTTTTATAACAGATTGTCCAGAAGCGATTCTATAATGGATAATAAAGCAAGAGAGGCGTCCTGGCAGTCCAAAGCCAGTGACTTATTTAAAAGGGGTACCCTATTAACATCAACAGAGACTCCTATGTCAGTAAATGAGGCACTGAGACGGTATAGAAACATATTATTAAAGAAAACTCGTGTGTGGTGGACTAAAACAGCCCTTGAAAAATACATTGAAAACAAAATAGTACCGAGAGGTCTAAGGATCCAACTTTTCCCCTCCTTTGATCTGGATGATGAACTCCTCACAAGTCAATGGAGAAGTGCAGCGGATATGTGCTCAGAGAAATTTATAAACATAATTATAGATAAAAATAATTCTTTGCTGTCAGTAATGAATGAAGAATTAACAAGACTGCACAAAGTGCTCTCTGATGAATTAAGTGCAGAAAATCTCTCTAAGCACATGAAAGAAATAGATGAGGATGTGGAGAAATGTGAAAAAGAGACTAGCGAGAGAAAATATCGTAAATTTCAAAGAGATGTCAATGACTATGAAAATGAACGGGTCTATCGGTGGCAGAATAAGGGAAATGAACCAATGAGTGCCAGAGGGAGAAGAGCCTCAGGTGGATCATTGGCTTCTACTACGGGCAACACATCGGATGTGAGTGATAGGAGCTTTAATCAGCAACCGGAGCCCAGGACTAGACAAGCAGTAAAGCGTAAAAATCAGGATCAGCGCAGCTTCAATAACCGGGCAAAAGCTCAAAGAAACGATAGATATAAGGTAATCAATTTATCTTCCCATGTGTTGTCCGATGTACAATTGAATTTGTTGGAAAAGGGACTAACATTTTCCCCATCTACATCCTTAGACCCGTTTTTAGTCATTAAGGATATCCACCTGTTCTCGCGGAAATTAATCCTCAAAAAGTTACATCATAGAAAGGATCCGAGTAAGCACTTTTCGGAAGAGGAAATTAAAATAATAGATGTACTGGAGACGATCGAGGAGGAGGGAGAGAGGAGGAAGAGACCTCAATAGTAAGTAAATTTCCAGAAAATTTAATAACAACCAAAAAGTCGTTCCCAAGTTTTAATGTGTGTCCTGCGGTAGAAATCTTTACCAGGGTAGTCACAGAGGAAATGGAGACTCTTGCCAGAAGGCCCAACTATACCTCAAATATATCACAGGAGGAAAGGAGGGCGTTAAAAGAAATGATGGACTGGCAGGATGTACTTTTCAAACCTGCTGATAAAGGGGGGAACCTGGTGGTATGGCCTAGTGACCTTTATGCAAAACAAGCAAAAAAGATCCTCAATGAGGCAGGTTGCTATAAAAAATTGGCAAATAATCCACTTTTGGAATATCAGCAGGAATTGATGGAAATCCTGGACAGGGCACATCAGGAGGGAACCATACCAAAAAAGTTGGTGGATTTCATGGACAAGTTGCAACCAAAAATGGCGACAATGTACCTTATACCAAAGATACATAAGGACCCATTAGACCCCCCAGGGAGACCCATCATATCGGGGATTGAGAGCCTGTGTGATGTTGTCAGTAAAATAATAGATTATTATTTAAAACCACTCGTATTCACATTACCATCATACATACAGGATACCACGGCAGCACTACACAGGCTCGATGGGCTACACCTGGCGGAGAATGAGTTAATGGTCACCGCAGATGTGGAAGCACTTTATACCTCAATTAAGCACGGAGATGGTATTAAATCAGCAAGATTCTACCTGGAGAATAGTAATATGGAGAGAGATACTGTGGAATTGCTACTAGTGCTATTGGGATATGTGCTGACACATAACTGCTTCTTGTTCTCCGGCCAGGTGTACCTCCAGGAAAGGGGGACAGCGATGGGGGCCAGTTGTGCCCCCTCGTATGCGAACCTTTTCCTGGGGCATGGGAAAGAGAGATCTTTTCCGTGAACCCAGTACCCGGCATCGAGGGGGCGCACAATTGGATGCGCTTCATCGATGATGTTTGGTTTGTCTGGGAGGGGGAGGAAAGAGATTTGATAGAACTGATGGGGAGATTGAATAACAACAATCTCAACATCAGACTGTCCTTCAAATATGGAAGGGAAATCGAGTTCCTTGACATTCAGATTAGAACGGAGAAAAATGGAAACATAGTGACCGATATGTACAGGAAACCCACATCCACGAATTCTCTGTTACATGCGTCATCATCTCATCCAGTGTCAACTATACGAGGAATTCCTGTTGGCCAATTTTTAAGAGCCAAGAGGATTTGCTCCACAAGTGATTTATTTGAGACACAAGCCAAGGATTTACAACAGAGATTCGTGGATAGGGGGTATAGTAGGAGGTCCATCAATCAAGGATATTGGAGGGCAAAAAATACAACCAGAAATGATCTCCTATATAAAAGGAAGGAAAAGGAGGAAAATCATAAAGGTCAGGAGGTAGTGAGATTTATCACAACCTATAATAAACAGTGGAGAGAAATGCGGCAAGTGATAGCCAAACACTGGAGTATTTTAACCTCAGATCCGGTATTGAGGGACTGTCTTCCTGAAAGGCCCAGCATAACAGCTCGCAGATCAAAGAATTTGAAGGATCTGCTGGTTAAAAGTCACTGGGAAGAAAAGAAAGAGGTATCGGAAACATGGCTTCATTTAAAAGGATTCTTTCCCTGCAAAAATTGTAAAGGTTGCATGAACATGTATAAGTCCAGGGAATTCACCAACTTTGATGGTAGTAAGAAGTACAGCATCAAGGACTATCTGACGTGCAGCTCAAAAGGGGTTGTGTATCAAGGTGAATGTCCGTGTGGGAAATTTTATGTGGGGCTCACTACACGCGAATTAAGGATTAGAGTCAGGGAACACATCCGTGATATAGAGAAGGCTAAGGATGATGAGGAGGTGACAAAACTTAAGACCATCCCTAAACACTTCAAACTATATCACGGGTGTGATGCATCCTTATTAAAGATAAAAGCGATTGATCTGGTTAAAATGGGAAGTAGAGGAGGCAATCTGGCGAAGAAGTTGGCTCAGACCGAGAGCAAATGGATATACCGTTTAGGTACATTGGCTCCACAAGGTCTAAACGTTAATAGAGGTTTTGGAGCCTTCTTATAATTAGGGAGTAGATAGACAAAGAGGAGTCAGTTGAAAATAGTTTATACCATATTGAAACCTTGCATGAATATTGATTTTAATTGTGGTTTTATATAATTTTAGATTATTTTAACAAAGTTTATACCCTTGGAAGAAACGTGATCAGGTGGATATGAATAACAGCAGAAATCGAATATCAAAGAAGAAGATTTATGTATAAGTGTGTGTATATGTATATTATATGTGGGGGAATGAGAATAACATGAGTAAAGATAGGCAGTTTTAGTGGAGGGGAAAGGGAAAAAGAAAAGATTAGATATATTAAAGTGGAAGGATATGGGAATGCCGTAGAAATCTGCAGCCACACCCAATTAATGTATGGGTAGATATATGGGGCGAAGGATAAGGGTGAATTGGGCAGATAACTGGTTGTATTGAGGCAATATTGAAAATGTACTCTTGCTCTATAATATATAATAAGTATAGGCAAAATCGGAGTATGTATGTAGTGGCAATCATTGTATTACAATATGTATAGTGTAGACACTGTCACTTTGTATATGATGTACGTGTATAAAGGCATATATATTTTTTTATATATATTTTTTTATTAATTATTGGTTAAAACACCTTTTATGATATATATGCACTGTCACTTTAAAATTAGATGTATAGGTACTGTATATATAATGCACTGTCACTTGAAATTATCTATGTACAGTGCAGGCACTGTCACTTTGGATATGATGTATTTTTATCTCTGTATAAAGGTATAGTTATTATATATTAATTTTATTAATTATTGGTAAAACACTTTTTATAATTTATGTGCACTGTCACTTTAAGATTATAAATGTATAGTACTGTATAATGCACTGTCACTTGAAATTATTGAATTATTGTAATATATGTCACTCATAGATAGTACCTGGTTGTGAGAATTTCAGTATATCAATATATAGAAGTAGAGTTGTAGATTAAGAGTACACATGAATAGTGGAAAAAGTGATTACGGAACCCATACCATTTTAATAACAACAAAAATGGCCCTGTGAAAAATAGATTATAAGATGGTATATATAAGCCCGGAGCAGCAGTAAAGAGGATAAATTGAGGGTTAATAGACTTTCCCAGCCCTAAATAGGAAGAAATGCAGCCTCCGTGAGCGCGCATCACAGGCTCAGCACGCACCCAGACACGACACCGATCATGTGACCCGCTGACACGCGGAAACGCTGGCTTGCGGTTCACAGGCCGGATGTGGGAGGTCTTGGCTTTAGACATGTGACGTGCGAGCCGGAAGTGATGCGCCGAGACCGCGGCGGCTGCAGCTGATCGGCGATTAGCACAAGGGGTATAAAGAGCGTCAAACTCAGTAGCAAGGTCACGCCCTGAGGAAGAATAGTACACGAAACGTACGTTGGCGGTGGGGGTACCAGGACTGAGGCCACAGGCAGCTTATACACCAGGTATGTGAGATCAGAGGGGACAACTATAGTGAAAGCACGGAGGTGGTGCTTTGCACATGTAACCTAAGTTAAGGGGTTGCTAGCACACATGTGCACAGTGCATAGTATGAGTATTAGAGCCACAGGATCATATATAAAAAAGCGTGCAGTCACATAGTGACAATTAAATAGTGTCCCTTTATTACCTGGTATTACTGGCTATTATATTAAATTATGAATACTGTATAAATGTTTACATAATATTCCAATCCTGGACCTTGTTATGAACTATTTGTAGTTAATTGGGTACTTTTTATGTAATTATCTTAATGTTTTTATGAAATTAAATGAATTATAACTAATAAAGTGATCACTTAATAAATAAGAAAATGTACTCATCATTCATCTAAGATCCCTTTTTAGAGGGAAGTCTGGGTGATTTGAAATAGTGATTGTGTGAAGGTGAGACACAATAATTGGTGGACTATTGAGGTATTCATAATGTCCTTGGTAGAGTTTAATGGACTATAATTCTAACATAAATCTTATATTCCCAAGCATTGATTGGATTTCCTTTTTCTATGTTACATCTGCTAAAAAAAAAAATCAAAATATATTAGTCACACACTGTCAAACTGAGACCTTCGGGAACATGTGGAATACAACTGAGAACCACATTATAATTGAGTAAGTGAACATATCCAAGGAAACAACAGACCCGGGGCCTTGTCGGCAGTGAAGCTTTTCAAATGTCAGACACCCCGTAACATTCTAAATTCAAGAAACACGGTTCATGTCTCTGCAAATAATGTTATCGGTCCTTGTCTCTATAATAATGCATGTAAATGAAGCGTAAAACGGAGTTTATTAAGCACCAATTTGTAGGCAGTTAATGTATGACAGGTACCGCAAGGGACACCAGCAGTAACAAACCCATAGTAGATAGGCGTATAATAATGGTTCCACACATAAGCACATCACTCAGTGTAGATCCCCATATGCTAATGGATCTTTGGAATTTTTGGTTCGTGTTTCCTCATAAAACCTATTAGGGGGAATGGGATTTGGGCTAGAATATTGGGGGAGATTGAGCTTTTGGAAAATGCTGCAGACAGTTGTGTCAAGAGCTGATATGCGCTGACTATCTGCGGTCTATGTTGGATGCTGCTGTCATTAAATGTGTGTGAATTTCTTCTGGAATTAATGTCAGTTCTTTGCTGTGTGCTTTGCTAGTTGTCCAGGTGCTGTATGATGTGAAGCTTAAGTGTGAGTCATCTGGAGTCTCCTCCCCTAGCCTTTAAATAGCTTCTTCCTCCACTACGTGGTGTCACTGTTGGAGTTTTCACTCTGCCTTTGACTGCGCTTCTGTGTAGACATTGGTGCTCATGCTGTAGTCTGCGGAAGTTGCTGAAGTGCTGTTGCTGACACGGTTCATGGTGGGAGGTGAGAGGGAGTAGTATAGGACTGGTTGAGGAGTTGAGGGAAAGGGTGGTGGCCAAGACCTCCTCACCATCTGTGGTGCCTCCAGGTACAGGGGTAGTCAGAGCCCCAAGTCCAGGGCCAGACTAGCTTGTCAGGTGCCCTTGCCCATTATACCATCCTGCTCCCTTTCCCTCATTCATTACATGCATGACAAGTTGGCTGTGAAATGAAAGGCCTTTTACATAAAAGCTTTTATGCCAGTATTTTGTTTTAAAAAGCTTTGATAAATTGCAAAGCTTTGGTGCTATTTTCATCAAGTTCAAGGAGCTACATTGAAATAATGCATGACAACTGATACTTTTTAAATATGTGACGAATGGCATAGTTTACTACCCCGAAAATCTTACTCCAGCAGGGACTGGATTAGGATTTGTTGTGAGGTGCGCACAGAGGTGTACGCTGCTTGTCCAGTGCTCCTGGCTTATGAAGATACATATGTATCTAATTCATGAGCAACACTGGTCTTGATGAATCGGGGCCTAAGACTTTTATTCCTTTGTCACAATGAGGTCCGATACTTAGAACCGTTACAGTTACTTTACAGAGGTTGAAGAATTCTGCTGCTTTATCTTCCTGGACTGATTATTCATTGTCAAAATTCTCAGTTCTTTGGTAAATAGACAACCCCCATTACAGAGACCAATGGTCATATTGCAGTCAGGATGGCGTACATCTCTTGTTTGACTTTATGTGCTAATTTGGGCTACATCTTTGGATCTGTAACCTTCAAGTCACTTCCTTCTTCCAGGATTTAAGCCATCATTCACATTAGACTAATGTTGTTTGAATCTACTGATATTGATGAGTTTGGCATCCTAACAATTCCCTATTGGGAGAGCAAAGTAAGGTCAGCAAACCATTATGGGAAGTTCCATCTTTCCCTCTGAGGACTGCTCGGGTCAATGTGTAATGCTACAGTCCCTCACAACTACTCTTGGTTCCCAGTTGCATTATAAGGCCCCCACTAGCAGAGGTATTTATATATGACTCCCCACTAGCACATTCAAAGTCCATTCTCAGAGGGTCACAGACTCCTGACTGTAGTGCACCCTTAGCTCCCCATATAGGAACCTGGTCACCATATTGCCTCCTCTATAGCATTGACACTCATTTGCTAAAATCATGCTTATCCAATTTCCATTCAATCTCCTTTAATTGACCCTTCTACTTCTCCTAAGGAAAGTTCTGGAGTATTTCAATGGCCTTTTTGGCCTGCATCCAGGACCTCGCCCTTCCCTTTAGTTTACTCTAGGCTTCCTGCCTGAAATCCCTTTTTTTTGCCAATATCTCCTCCTGTTCCTTAGGACATTCCCTCTGATGCCTCAACCTCTTTTCTTTGCACATGAACACCAGTTTACAAGCAGGTCTGCAGGTAGTTAGACATTAGGTCTTACTTATCTCAAAGCTGAATCCTATCTGAGTCATTACCAGGAAGTTGCATCCTGTTTGCCCAAGTAGCTCCTCTTATCCTGAGCTAGTTCCAATTATTAACCTAACCTTTTGCAAATGAATCACCAAAAAAACAAAAACACATTTCAAATAGTGCAATGCATATATAATACTTTAGTTTGTCCAATGGGGTGTGAGCAGAAACCTCTACTTCTTTACATTAACACTGCGTTGTGAATGGATCCCTAATCATCGAACTAGGGTGTGTGATGTAGCGCCACCTGAAGAACCCTCGTGGTAGCATAAGTGACACCAACAAACACGTTTAACATAACATAACCAGCAGTTTATTATTTTTTTCGGCATAAACCTGCTTATTACTCACACATACAACGTAAATCATACAGTTAACAGGTCATACACAGTTTACAGGTCATACGACCATTAAACAGTTCACATTTGTTATGTACACCAGAGTACTAATGACAGCTCCATCGAGGATCAGGAGAACTAACCGTAGCTCCTTTGGCGGTTGCGGCCGCCTAGCAGTATATACACTTTACACGTTATACATATTATACATACTCAGCAGAACATTATCGACATCACAGTATGTTCTAATGGCGACTACGCCCGCCTGGCATTTACATTACACATGATCCCCAGAACCTTAAGGCGTCCCTTACCTCCCCTTACAGACCCAGTCTGGTTCTAATGGAGATGTCTCGAGGGCGTGATGAACTTTATGCTGAGTAGCATGTGAGAGACTGGAGATGTCTCGAGGGCACGGTGAACTTTATGCTGAGTAGCATGTGAGAGACTGGGGATGTCTTGAAAGGGGCCTGGCATTCGAGACATCCCCAGTCTCTCACATGCTACTCAGCATAAAGTTCACCGTGCCCTCGAGACATCTCCAGTCTCCCACATGGCACACACACATACACAGTCCAGCATGGACTTCAGCCTTCTCAGGACTAGACCAGGTTCTGAGTCAAAGCATCTTCCAAGGTCTCCTCACCCTGCCCATGATGCCCAGCTGCCTCCAAGCCACACCAACACAGGCAGAGATCCCGGATGGCCGCCTCACCAACATGGACAGAGTGAGCCCCCTACAAGTTCAGCCAGGACCTCCATACACTCAGGTGCTCTACCAACCTCTCGGTCTGGCCACAGGCTTCATACCTCTCAGAGGGACCAGCATCTTCGGCAGGGAGAGCCAGGCGTCCTGCCTCATCCCCCAAAAGGGGACGGGACCCCCCTGAGACATGTCCTCTCCCTCAGAGGATCATGTCTGGTCTCCCCCAAACACAGGCCTAGGCAGCTTTTGTCTTGCCTGCCACATCCACACCTGCAAAGCAATGTTTCAATCAGCACCTTTCACTCACACACAGACTTGAGAGTAATTAACCCTCTGTGCACCATTCAGGTCTTGTAAAGCAATAACCCCTACACACAGGTTCATATACGATTAAATGTGTGTGCACGGCTCAAGGCACATGTGATGTATACCGGCCATGGGCTTTCATGCCGGTCATACCTCATGGGTGGTACACAAAGGTAGAGAAAATCCCGTAATTTATTTACACTGAGCATGTCAATGGACAGCTCTCTTACCGCCATTGTCCTGCTTAGAGACAGCACTCTCTGTCCTACTACTGAGAAACAGATTTCTTAACACTTGCACATAGGGACAGCTCTCTTAGTCCTACTATGCAGGGACAGCTCTATTACCCTATTATCACGGGACAGCTCTCTTTTAGCCCTACTACCACGGGCCAGCTCTCTTAGCTATATTATCTGGGACAGCTGTCTTAGTCCTACTACCCAGTAATAGCTATGTATGCCCTATTATCATGGGACAACTCTCGTTGCCCTATTATTACGAGACAGCTTTCTTCGCCCTACTATCATGGGCCAGCTCTCTTAACTCTACTATCAAGGAACAGCTCTCTTAGCTGTACTACCTGGGAACAGCACTCTTAGCTCTATTACCTGGGGACAGCACTCTTAGCCCTACTACCCGGGAACAGAGCTCTTAGCTTTAATACTCAGGGACAGCTCTCTTAGCCCTACTAGGAAGAGAAATCACTCTTAGCCCTACTACTTACAATTCTAGCATTAAAGGGATTTTCCACTTTCTTAAAAGTGGACCTCAAATGTTGTAAAATACTTAAAATACTAAACAACAGGTACTCAACCTTCCTGGATCAAGAGTCAGCTTTCTGTTGCTGCTTGGGTCACCGCATCTCGGCTGCAGTGATGATATTTCAGCTCAGTGGCTCATGCCATCTACCTTGGCACAGCAGCTGAACTCAGTGCTCTTGCACGCTGTTGACATCACGTCACTGCTGCAGTCAAAAGACCCAAATAATGGTGGAAAGCCGGGCTACACCCGGGAAAGGTGAGTACCTTCTGTGTTTGTTATTTTATATATTTTGCAACATTTTGGTTCCGCTTTCACGAATATAGAAAGCCGCTTTAATGCATGTTTATATTTGCATATATTTAATACCTTTATTAAAGGCAATGGACAAGGTCTTCAATTCGAGGAATATTTCATTGGTGACAAAGACACAGCTCCTACATAGTCTGGTCTTTTCTGTTGTAACATCATGGTCGGAAGAAACAAGGTGAAGAGAAAGACCAGCAACCCAATGGCTTGATACTATCAAGAAAGTGGCGGAGAAGACTCTGGTGGACCTAACTATGCTGCACAAGATCAGTCTTCCTGCAGAGCGTTCATCCATTGTCACCATGGCTCGAGATTGAGCTGAAGGTGGATACATAATAATAATTGTTAATGAATGTAAGATATAAGAATGATGTCAAGTTAAACAATAGAAGTTCCTGCTAAGTGATAAAAAACGCAAGAACCCAACATCAGTATTTATGCATTTTACTCAATCTCAACAGTCATTAGAGGCACTCCTTACATAAAACAATTGATGTACAGAGTACATAATTTATATGCCACTTGGAGAATAATTACAGTTGTAGAAACAGAGCTGTATTTTTCTTTCTTAGTGGAATGTGTCCAAACGAATACTCTGCATTAAAGAAATTGTGGATAATAATAATAATAAAAAAAATGCATTAAGCATGTAGTGCTGACTGGTTTTGAATATATATAAACCATGTCTACTAGTGATGGGCGAGTCCTAAATTACTCGGAATCGCTTGACTCTAGCGAGTCCGAGCCCGGGACTCGCTACTCGCTGCGAGACTAGCGAGTCCAATGTTAATGAATGGGGAAGTGAGTAATAGCGAGTAGTGTGCGATTTACAAATCGCAGATGTGTCTCGGAAGCTTCAGCCTGAAGCAATCCTAGTTTTGTCAGAGACTCTGACAAAACTAGGATTGCCATTGACTTGCATTGGACTCGTTTACTGTGCAAGTAATCGCTGGGAAACTCGCACAGTAAGGAGTCAGGCTGTCTGCTCTGTACAGGCTGCCGCAGCTCCAGGGTCCTAGAGCCCGCCTGCTCTTCCTGTGTGTAGCAGAGCTGAGATTGTTCTCAGTCTGCTCATCCCTGTGCATAGACATCTATATCTATGCACAGGGATGAGCAGAGAGGACATCGTGTTTTGGACTACGTCGGACGGAAGATAATTTTTTTAATTAAAGATGGAGTCCCTAATGGCTTTTTTTTTTATTTCTAATAAAAATTTTTCTCTGTGTTGTGTTTTTGTTAAAAAATTTAATAGAAATTCATGGCGGTCATGTCTAATATTGGCGTGACCGCCATAAATTTCGGGCTTAGGGCCAGCTGATAATACAAAGCTGGCCCTAACCTCTTTATTACCCAGCGTGCCACCGCCACCATGGCCGCTGGAAGAGCGGGGTTCAGCACCAGAAGAAGGCGCTTCAATGAACGCGCCATCTTCTGGGGCGGCTGCGGGCTGCAATTTGCAGTGGGGTGTGCCCAGAAAGCTTGGGCCTCCCTGCGCTGCGGATTCCAGCCCCCAGCTGCTTAGCTGTACCTGGCTGGACATAGAAATTGCGCGGAGCCCCACGCATTTTTTTTTTATTATTTCATGAAATTCATGAAATAATAAAAAAAAAGGGCTCCCCTATATTCTTGTGTCTGGCCAGGTGCAAATAGGCACCTGGGGGTTGGGGGCAGCCCGTCGCTGCCTGCTGGATCCGGCTGGTTCCAGAAATACGGCGAAGCCCATGTAATTATGTAATTTTTTTTCTGAAAAATCAATAAAACAATCCTAAAAAAGGGACTGCATCTTTATTAACCCCTCGCCCATGGTCCAGGGGTTAATAAAGATGCAGTCCCTTTTATTTACATTGTTTTATGGATTTGTCAGAAAAACATTTCACGTTGCCTTCGCCGTATTTCTGGAACCAGCCAGATCCAGCAGGCAGCGACGGGCTGCCCCCAACTCCCAGGTGCCTATTTGTACCTGGCCGGACACAAGAATATAGGGGAGCCCTTTTTTTTAAATTATTTCATGAATTTTATGAAATAATAAAAAAAAAATGCTTGGGGCTCCGCGCAATTTCTATGTCTAGCCAGGTACAGCTAAGCAGCTGGGGGCTGGAATCCGCAGCGCAGGGATGCCCAAGCTTTCTGGGCACACCCTGCTGCAAATTGCAGCCCGCAGCCGCCCCAGAAGATGGCGCGTTCATTGAAGTGCCATCCTCTGGCGCTGAACCCCGCTCTTCCACGCTGGGTAATAAAGGGGTTAATACCAGCTTTGTTATACAAGCTGGTATTAAGCCCGAGATTCTTAATGTCAGGCCACGTTTGACCCGGCCACTAAGAATCTCCAATAAAGGGTTAAAAAAATATTAGACATGACCGCCATGAATTTCTATTAAATTGTTTTAAAAAAAACACAACATAGAGAAAATTTTTTATTAGAAATAAAAAAAAAAAAGACATTAGGGACTCCATCTTTAATTAAAAAAATCCTCTTCCGTCCGACGTAGTCCAAAACGCGATGTCCTCTCTGCTACATCCCTGTGCATAGATATAGATGTCCATGCACAGGGAATGAGCAGACTGAGAACAATCTCAGCTCTGCTACATCATCTCTGTGAGCAGGCGGGCTCTAGGACCCTGGAGCTGCGGCAGCCTGCACAGAGAAGACAGCTGGACTCGGCTCGCAAAGTAACAGCAGTTACTTTGCGAGTTTCCCTGCGATTACTTGCACAGTAATGAGACCAATGCAAGTCAATGGCAATCCTAGTTTTGTCAGCGTCTCTGAGAAAACTAGGATTGATATTGATTTGCATTGGACTCGTTGCTGTGCGAGTAATCGCTGGGAAACTCGCAGAGTACCGAGTCCTGCGAGTCCCTTACTACTCGCCGAGTAACGAGTCCTAGCGAGTAGACTCGCCCATCCCTAATGTCTACATGTTTCAGGGTTTAAAGCCAACAATAATAATAATAATAATAATACATTATTCCTCAGTGGAGGTATTAATACCATTACAGCATGTTTTTTTCAATTCAGAATACCAGCACAGACAAGAGAAAATAAACTTAATTTTCAGTGGATTAAACAAAAAATTAGATTTGCCAGAATTTGTATTTCAGCAAAATATGGACTGGCTGACCTCCATTTTGCTGGATTGTTTTAGGGTCGGGAAGGAGATGAAGAAAAAATGATGGTCATTGCACCTTTCACCTGTAAGATTACTACAGCTGCACACTCGGTCCTCTGCTGTATCTCTCTCTCTGATCTTTATTCTTCATCATGTCTGGCGCTGACTAGGGCTGGTTTCACACTGGCGCTCCCCTCCGCAGCGTTCTGTGGAGGGGAACCGCCATGTGAGCGCAGCCACCGCAAGCCCCTATGTTGATAATGGGAGCCCACGGTGCTGCGCTTGACTGTGCATGACCGTGCGCACCCATTCACTGCCATATGTGATCTGTGCGCAGGCATCCGCCAAATCATACACTCTCGTCCGCACCAGGAATGCAACATGTCGCGTTCCTGGTGCGGACGAGAGATTGTGATTTGTGCGCAGGCATCCGCCTGCATACAAATCACATATTGCAGTGAATGGGAGCGCACGGTCATGCGCAATCAAGCGCAGCACCGTGTGCTCCCATTATAAACATAGGGGCTTTCGTTGGCTGCACTCACATGGCGGTCAGGGGTGCACCAAGCCCCTCTGCCGCCTGAGCCACAAGCTAAGGACCCGGGGGTGCTGTCTGAGTCCAGCACAGCCGCTCCTGTAGCTGCGGGTTAGGACAGGGGGGAGGGGGATGCTGGCACTGCCCCCTTCCTCAATGCCGCTCCCCCTGGCTGCTGCCGCTTGGTACTCAGGGCTCTTGGTACTCAGGGCCCTCCGCAGCGTTCACCCTGCATTTACTTGCAACTTCCCTCAGGTCAGGAGACACTGCACCCAGGATGCAGTGTCTCTGGATCGTCTGCACATACCCTTAGGCTGGTTTCACACTGGCGTTCCCCTCCGCAGCGTTCCGCGGAGGGGAACCTCCATCAGGGCCACACCATCCCTTGGACAGTGTGGCCCTGATGGAGGTTCCCCTCCGCGGAACGCTGCGGAGGGGAACGCCAGTGTGAAACCAGCCTAAGGGTATGTGCAGACGATCCAGAGACACTGCATCCTGGGTGCAGTGTCTCCTGACCTGAGGGAAGTTGCAAGTAAATGCAGGATGAATGCTGCGGAGGGGGAGAAGTACAGTGAACATGGGAATTCCAGAAATCCCATCCATTATTCTTGTAATGTTGAATGCAGTGTTGTGTCCAAAACGTTGCTAATACTGATCATGTGCACACAGCCTAAGCCTTCTGTAGTGTCATAACATTGTAGGCTCACACATAACATGATACTGTACGAGGCATTGTGGTCTAGGCCACCACGGTGCGTTGTCAGAAGTGCTGTGCCCACGTTGCTTTTTTTTAGTTTCCTCGGACATGTGGTTCAGATTTCTTTTTTTCTGCCCCAAATCCACATCAAATCTGCAAGGAAAAAATAAAATATTGGCACAGCACTTCTGAATTCTCATAGACTTTGCTGCCTTCAGGATAGACATGCAGATTTTGATGCAGATTCTCAAAATCTGCTTCGATAAAAGAATGAAACAACGCACCATGGCACAGGGCCTTACAAGCATATTGAGTCACAGAAAGAATCCCCAACATACTGTGAGAGCAGGCACACAGGTGCTGGTGAGAGTGTGACAAGCGGTGCCATCACAAACATTAATGCAGTTCAGGCTTGAGGGGTCATATGGGGGCAATCTCTCAAGTTTGATCTGCATTGCACTCCCTGATGTCACTTCTCCTCACATGCGCAGTCCCATGATACCAATGGAATATACCTGCTACATCTTGCGCAATATCGCAGATCTCGCAAGAGCCTGTGATACAATGCCATTAAGATTATCTCAGGTCACACAGCAGAATTCCCTGCTGTGTGATACCTGCAATGTAACCTGAGACAGTCTCAGGGAAGTCACAGTTTGTCCCACTGCCAGGAGCCATGCAGTGCCTGCTGTCCCACCATATGAGGGATGCAGTCACTTATCTTGCCCCCCATGTACTGGGACTACTTCAGCTTTTATTTGGGTTTCATTTTTTTTTCTTTTCTAATTATTTTTACATTCTTTTTTGGGGGTAGTTGGGTGGAATGGGTGATTTTATTTTTAAATAAAATGTTGAAAGAGGGATGTATTGGGGTTACTGTATATACTCGTGTATAAGCCGACCCGTGTATAAGCCGAGCCCCCTACTTTTGCCCCCAAAACCTGGGAAAACCTATTGACTCGTGTATAAGCCGAGGGTGGACCCCAGCACAGGTATACAGCCCCCCGCAGTGTGGTATACAGCAGCCTCCCCAGTGGTAGTATACAGCAGCAGCCCCAGTGGTAGTATACAGCAGCCCCAGAGGTAAATAAAGCAGCCCCAGTGGTAGTATACAGCAGCAGCCCCAGTGGTATATACAGCAGCAGCCCCAGTGGTAGTATACAGCAGCCCCAGAGGTAAATAAAGCAGCCCCAGTGGTAGTATACAGCAGCAGCCCCAGTGGTATATACAGCAGCAGCCCCAGTGGTAGTATACAGCAGCCCCAGAGGTATATACAGCAGCCCCAGAGGTATATACAGCAGCCCCAGTGGTAGTATACAGCAGCCCCATAGGTAGTATACAGCAGCCCCAGTGGTAGTATACAGCAGCAGCCCCAGTGGTATATACAGCAGCAGCCCCAGTGGTAGTATACAGCAGCCCCAGAGGTATATACAGCAGCCCCAGTGGTAGTATACAGCAGCAGCCCCAGTGGTAGTATACAGCAGCAGCCCCAGTGGTAGTATACAGCAGCCCCAGTGGTAGTATACAGCAGCCCCAGTGGTAGTATACAGCAGCCTCAGTGGTAGTATACAGCAGCCCCAGTGGTAGTATACAGCAGCCCCAGAGGTAGTATACAGCAGCCCCAGAGGTATATACAGCAGCCCCCACCCCCCATATCAGTATACAGGCCCCCTCCCTTGTGCAGCAATCCTGTAAAGGAATAGATTGTTATACTTATCCCTGCCGCTATCTCGCTGCCGCTGTCCCGCCGCCACTATCGCGCTCCTTCGGCTTCATCCAGTGTCTTCCGGCTTCCTCCTCTGGTTGGCGCACAGACAATGACGTCATTGCCTGCGCCCACCGGAGGAAGCCGGAAGAAGCCGGATGAAGCCGGAGGAGCGCGATAGCGGCGGCGGGACAGCGGCAGCGGGACAGCGGCAGAGATAAGTATAATAATCCATTCCTTTACAGGATTGCTGCACAAGGGGGGGGCCCTGTATACTGATGGGGGTGGGCGGCCTGTATACTGTATACAGTGTATACAGTATACAGTGACTCGTGTATAAGCCGAGGGGGGGACTTTTCAGCCCAATTTTTGGGCTGAAAAACTCGGCTTATACACGAGTATATATGGTAATTTTCAACCAGATTTGGTGACTCTCATTGAGACGGCTGCAAAATGCTAAGGCTCACCATGCTGAGAATTCTGGCCTCCAGCTGCCTGGTTTACCTTGGCTGCCAATCAAAAATATAATGACTTGCACGCCCATTTTTACAATGCTTTACAGTGGAACCTTGGATTACAAGTAACTTGGTTTGAGTGCAAAACAAGCTAACAATTTTTAAAAAATGTAATTTGGTATAAGGAGATTTGCAATAAGAGCAAAATGTGAGCTCTCCCCACCCCTCTACAGTACTGAGCCACCCTCCCTGCACAGATACAGTACAGGACTAGTACTGCTCACCATTTCTAGGACACGCACATAAGTTATCAATCACAGTCTTTTCCTCACTTCTGGGTTCTGGGCCTTTGCGTGTTCACCATGCTCTGGACATGGAGCCTTCATACTTTATACTGTACATGTGTGACGCCGCTATTACACCAAGTTTAGGTGCTGTATCTGATTAAATTCCTGCACATATGTACACTGTATGTACCATAGGACGGCAATTAATTTTACAACTGTAATAATGAACACAGTAGATATTTTTGGGTTGTGGAATGAATCACCTGCATTTCAATTATTTCTTATGGGAAAATTGCTTTGATATACAAGTGATTTGGATTACAAGCACATTCTTGTAATAAATTATACTCATAATCCAAGGTTCCACACTATTTAGTTTTACAGTAATCTGATGTCTGTTTGGTTGCCATTCTAGCAACCAATCATGAATGCCAGCAGAGAGTGTGGGCGGGTCTAAATCTGAATTAACCAATTAACGAGGGGAAGCAATGAGGTTCATGAGCGGGTCAAAAAGCAGGGTGATCGTGGCGCTGAAGCTTGGTAAATTATAGTCTAGCAATTTTATGTCTGTGCCAAAGCAGCGGGATCCATGGTAAAACGGTTTGAGCTGTGTTCGGCAGCTTTTGGGCCCCTTTGAAGGTGTTTTGTAGGCCCTTGATTTTGCCTCCAATTGATTTGAATGGGGTTTGGAGGTTCAGCAAACTGTTTGCCAATCTATTCGGCGAACATATGTCCGCTTGGCAAACCGAACCTGAACTTCAAAAGGTTCACTCATCTCTAATTAGGAAACCAATTCGCGCAGAATGTGATATGATGATAAAAGATGGAGATTTATGTCAGAATTAGCAGGATCACCACCCTGTACTCTGTGCAAGGTTTATTCCATAATATCAGCGGTTGCTGTATATGTTTATTTGGTGCTGGTAAAACCTACTTCTCATACGATTTATATGAGTTTGACCTTTTTCCTATAAACCAAGATGACAAGTGATAAAAACAAACTAAATCCAGATATGCACATTCATGTCCACAGCACGGACACATAGCCGTGTGTGCTGCCCTACTGGGCTCTGCCCTGCCTGTCACTTTGGAACAACTTTGGCCCATGTTTGATGGATTTGGCCCAAGAAATTGTATGTGTAGATGATAAACCAGACGTACATGTTGTATGAAATTTCTTCCCCATAAGCAAGTATTGCAAATATGTCATGTTAGTAGACCAAAAGTTAGAGTAGAAGCTTAAGTTTAGTCATTATGGGGCAAATTTATGAAACACGTCAAAATGTAAAAAAATCTTTATTTCCTGTGGCAACCAAACAAAGTGCAGCTTTCATTTGCCAAAAGCTGAATTTGGAATAGAAGCTGTGTTATGATTGGTTGCTAGGGGAAATTGAGATTCCTTTAGACTGTTCCATAAATCTCAGTCTCTGTTCCTTTCATAGATTCAGATTCTATCATTTTTCTGTCATGTTGGCCATTTCTACAAAATTGCCAACCATATTGGCACTTTTAAAGGGAATCCGGGAGCAGCAAAATGCAGAGGCAGTGACCCTGATTCCAGCAATGTATCACTAAAGCGGCCGTCACACGCTACGATATCGCTAGCGATATTGTTAGCGATCACGTGCACGCGCGATCGCTTACAATATCGCTCACATTGCTGGTGAGATGTCACACTGAGACTCACCAGCGATGTGGACCAGCGAGATCGCTGGTTACTATGGTACACATCGGGTTACTAGGCGCCGCGCGTCGCTTAGTAACCCGACGTGTACCATAGTTACCATCTCCCAGCATAGGCTCTGCCTCTGGGAGATCGTTCATCGTGGTGTTATACACCACGATGAAGCAGATCGTTAAATCGTTCATCGCAAGATCTGAGCTCCGGAGCTCAGATCTCGATTTTGCGATTTTAACATTTCTCGTTGGTCGTATCTTGCCGTCACACGCACAGACATCGTTCAAGCGATGTTAAATCTGGCGCGTTCAAGCGATATCTTTCAAGATATCGTAGCGTGTGACGGCCGCTTTAGGCTAGGGCCAGGTCTTCCACATTGGCCGGATGATGTTACAGCAGAGCCCAGCTTGCTGTAACGCTCACCGCTAACGTCGGGTGCTTCCTATGAACGCTGGTCCATAGCAACCCGCTGTTTACTATGGATACAGCTTCACAGGAAGCCCCAGTGTGCTTATCCAGGTCGCACAGGGAAACGTTGTCAGCACTGTTTTCCTGTGCGTCCTGGCCCTAGCCTTACTTTACTGGATGCTGCAGTTTTGATTATAAACTATTTTATCTGCCACAGATCTAGCAGTTCTCTGAACACTAAGCTCTACATATGTATCTTAATTTGCACAAACTCATCCCTGTCTTAATTTGCACAAACTCATCTGTCTTTACTACTCAATTCACAGAACAATTTAATTAAAACAGGACGTCTGAGAAACAGTATAGAGTATTTTGTAAATGCACTTATCAACAATGAAAATACCGTATCAAGAAGAAGTCATTGAATTAAGGAAATCACAGGATGAATAAATATGTTAATGATATGCAAATGATAAAACTATGGAAATTAAATTTGAGCACTATGTTCATGTTATGGACTGCTTTTGCGGTGCTTTATCAGATAAATTCCGGGCAGAATCTGCCTGAATAAGATGCCATCAGCACAAAGCCGCAGACAGCTCTGGAGGCAATTTTCTACTGAAAAAAGGGTCAAGCGTTAAATTAAAACTACCCAACCAGGGTAGCACATAGAAATCACAGGTCTCGATAACTGAAGTCCTAATTGGGCCCCCCATAGAAAAAAAATAATATTAGGCCGAAATATAGAAGAGCGTACCTCACAACTTTGCAGCCCATGCAAATTAATTTTGCTCCTATTGAAGCCCTCTAGTTTTCCCAAGCACTAACATACCCCTTTCATTGTGTTGTATATACGACTCTCAGTATGTGAAGGCTTACACTAAACATGAGTTCTTCTGGAATCCTGGGAAAATCTTACACAGGGCGACTATTATCCTTCTGTACAGTAAAAGGGATGCAGGATCTTCAGGCACAGTTATCACACAGTTTAGAAGTGGGGGGTGATTATTGGGGTTTTATTCAACTTCTTTCCAATACATGAAATCACTTCACTTCATACAATATCTTATCAACATCTATGACAGTCTCTATACAAAGCATTTCTCCTCACAGATCAATCCTCTTCACACTGTGTCTAGAGCTATGCAGACTGTACTTGCTTCATTCAAGGGAGGTGGGTGGGAAGGAATGAGTTGGTGCTGTCCCTCGTACTGCTATCTTGAGGTAATACAGAGTGTTGTCTGACCTGAGCTACCTTATTTACAGCAATCGTTTCTCAGCAAAAACAGGTCTATACAGCTTGTCTGTTCTCCATGTCTCTCTCACAGCTCTCCTCTCTGGTTGTCATGAACACCACTCCCCTTACCTGATCCTTAGAAACCTGTTTCAACTAGACAGTCCATGATACTCTGCTCGGTTCACCTAGTGTATCATAGGTCAGCATCATTGGTCTTCTTACTATTCAATTTGCAATCCTCTTGCAGGGTTATTCCTTTGATGCCGATTCTTCCCCCGAATTCACTTTCAGGACTTCCTCCGATGCTCTTGGATCTACATCTGTAGGTTCTGAATCTTCTGTCGGAGCATCAATTTCTGTATGGTCCAATGATTCCTCTAACCCTAGATTCCTATCTATATCATCAGCAACTGGTGTTTCATCATCACATCAGAAATGAACCTCAGCTGAGTTTCTTGGTACAAACTTCGGAGATTACCAGCTTAGTTCACTTTCAAGAGTATGGTAGTTTCCATTTCTTGTTGGCCTGTGAAGTACAAAAGTCTGATCTTCATCTGAACTCCCAAAGTCACTGTCCACCACAGAATTTTCTGTCTGTGGTCATCTCTCTTCTGTTTTTGGTCGGCGTTGATTCACTTCCGGGATGTGTTGTTACAGTGGGAGGTAATCACAGGGTAGTAGCAATTTCCGATATACTATTCTGGTTTTGTTGTCTCCCATTTCCAGTCTGATCTCATAAACTGGGCTGTTGGCTGACATATTTTTGATGACCACTGTGAGGCACCGCCGCCGTGGTCCCATGGCCAGGGTGCATCACATAAGCTTGCAGCAGCGGTACCTGTGCCTGTTTAACTGAGTGTGGGTGCTATAAGACTGAACCGATGCACAGTGGGATAAGATCTGAGAGGTTGATGAGACCAATGAGTGGCCGAGAGAGAGAGAGCAATATGTGCTGATTGCTAATGTGGCGCCCCTGCAGGTATGCGCCACAGAATGGTATTACACTTGAATATAAAATGTGTTTTTACTTGTAAGTTGCCAGGTTACGATTTAATGCTTATGGAGTCTATTTTTAGCACTCACCTAGGACCACACCACTTAGTGTAGGGGAAACTGACTTTATGGTAGGTTCCACAGGTGGTGGGCGGAGCTTAGGTTAGAGTAGAGTGACAGTTAGGAATTTACCTCAGACGGCGTTGGGAAGGCAGACAGTGTGGTCACGCCTGGCAGCCTGAGCTGAGTGGAGGGTACCCCAACTATATGTGGGGGCCCAGGACAGATGGCAACGGACCTAGACTGGTAGGAACCAGCTGGTCATGTTGAGGGTTCACAGGTGACACGGATACCGAGGCAGCCAGGAGTTCAGCCCTGACTGCGAAGCCGACGAGCTGCAGGCCCAACCAGACCGGGTTGCTGACAGCACCACAAGGTACCTCACCCCTCATGCCCAAAAGACGGTCCTACACTAGTGAGGAAAGACTGAAACCCGGTGTCAGGTGGGAAACTTGTGCGTTCCTGCTGTTCCCATTTGGACCGGTAATAGTCAATTTAAGCCTACTAGACACAGACTGCAGGACTGGCGGGTGAGCTCTTCCAAGGTGGGAAAGACAGAAAGATCTAGAAAGAGAATAGAAACCCTGAAAGACAGAGAAGGAACATCTAAAGACTCCTTAAGAGAAATCCTGAGTTGGTAACAGCACCCTAAACCAAACTGTACCGTGTATTGTTATGCCATCAGCCGGTACCGAGTAAAGCAAAGTTAAACAAGAATTGGTTTCTGTTATTCTTCCTGCCGCAGCTCAGAGGACTGAACATCATCAACATCTACAGCAGAGGGGTAAGAACTGCACCACCATTTACCATCACTGCCCTCCCTCACCGTCTCATATACCATCATAGCTGCCCTGAGGTAAAGCTCCACCTGTGGGGAGCTGTACCACACACTGCTGCCCCCTCCATCACCTCAGTGGCCGGCTGGCAGCGCTGGTACCACCTTACCAGACCCTACAGGTGGCGTCACGTTCCCCTGTAAATAACCCCCTTTCACCCCCACCGTTTACCAACAACACCTGGTACAATTGTTCGCCAGGGCACGGCACCGGGGATACCGACCACCCGTGACATCCCACACAGAAGCCCCGGTGACCGAGTACCCCACGCACCCCAGCTCTGGTCGAAACAAATTGGCGTCACGAACAGGACGAACCAGCCTGGTATTTACCAGGTGAAGTGTGCCTAAGGGACTTTATTATTGACTATCTGTGTCTATCTGTGTGGATTACAAGAATTGAGCCGAGCCGCCATTACATCGCCTCAGAAATTCAAACTGCGTCACAGCAGGAGAAAGAGCGGGAAGATAAGCCCCGCCCCCTCCGCTCTGCCGAGGAGTGACGAAGGCAGTGGCGGGCTCCGGAAAAGCCCGAAGGAGTTGCCCACAGAAACTTCGTGGTGGGCGGGCTTAAAAGTGCAGCAACAACAATGTGTTGGCCTAGGGGCGTGCCTCGGCCCTTCAACAAACATAGGCTATACAAGAGGTGCCAAAAAGTCTCCCCGCCCCCATTGCTCTCAATCAACCAAGGGGGTGGGTCGAGCGCCAGCCCACACCGGTTATGGACTATAAGAACTAAACAGGGTGCGGTCTGGAGCAGAAGCGTGATACCTGTTAAGGCTCCAGACCTGTTCCAGTTACCAGAGACCGGGTGTGTGGTTATGGCTGTTCCCAGTTTCAAACAACTGGTGAGAGAGATTGAACAGGACATCTTAATGGACCGCGCGGAATCGGGAGTGTTGCTACGAGAGATGGACGGTGAGGAAGGTACCTTTTGGAGGACTGCCTTGGAAGACTTACAAACCCAAATACGGGAAGTGACCGAGTGGACCGTCCGACGCTGGGGACTAGAGATGGTACTCCAGTTAAATCGTAGACAACGAACTGCAGCGCAAAGAGAGCGAGAACTCCGGGTGTCGGTGGCTACCCAAACCGACCGCCTGGTGACCCCTGAACTGCTGGTGGACATCTTAGAACCGGTTCGTGTGCCCTTTGTGGAGTCCGGAGAAGAGAGAGCCGTTGAGGTGAGAGACCTCATTCAGTTCTTCGAAGAGCCTGAGCCGAGACCGGAAGAGCCGGAGGAGTATAGCGGTGACCAGGTCGGTGTCAGAGAGGAGGAAGGAGCTGTCGGCGGCAATGAGGAGGCCGGACCCCGCGAGTCATGGAGGGTCGCGGTACCAGCACAAACAGCGACGAGTCAAGGGAGGAGAGCAGCGTTGCGTACTGAGAGCAGCGAACAAACATGGCAACCGGTGGGCCGTCCTTGGTTTACCGAACCTGAACCCGATGATGAGGCTGAACGACATCGGAGACGCGAGGTGTGGTATTCAAATGAATTTGAGACCCGTCAGGCTCGTGTTATGGCCCGTAACCAACCCCCACTGCCTATAGATCAGCGTAAACGGGGGGTAGTTACCACCTTCAATCTTTATACCGGGTATGGTTTTGCCAAGGAGGAGGGGCTTTACCAAGAAGTCCATGTGGGTCGGAGGAATGTAGAGGAACACTTACCCCAGGGCCATCCAGAACGGGACTTGTATCGTGGTGATGTGATCACCTACGAACGTCACGCAGGTCCCAGGGGTTGGTTTGCAATCCGGGTTAGTAAAGTTAAATCATAAAAGTTAACCCGGTATTGCACTGTTGAAAGTGTAAAGTTTGGTTTAATTGTTGAAATACATTTGTTATTTGATTGTATATAGTTATGATTTTTAATTCCTAAGAGACTTGACCTGTTGAACTTTTGAACTTTCCCTTTTTCTTATTTTTAAAATGGACCATAGCCACAGGACTGGTAGTGGCAAATCCCTGTTTCAACATCCCTTAAACAGCCTGCAGCGGATGGACTAGCGCTGTATGGACTGGTAACCTGTTTTCTTATTTTTCCTTGGTTTTTGTAAATTTTTCATTTTTAAGACTCTGTTCAATAATCAGAGATATGTTACCTGGTCCCCGTTGGACCAACAAGGACTAGACTATAGTCAAAGTTTATTAGTTAAATGCAACGTTATAAGGACTGAGCCTCCTGCAAAGGAAGAATACAAATGAACGTAAAATTTTATTTCATGTTTGAAAGTTACCTGGTTCACCTGTTAATAAAAATGTTTTAAATGTTCAAATGTTATATGTAAAATGCATTTTATTCCAGGTTTGGTTTGACACCCGCGGACGGGTGTGTTTCACCAAGGGGGTGTGTGGCGCCCCTGCAGGTATGCGCCACAGAATGGTATTACACTTGAATATAAAATGTGTTTTTACTTGTAAGTTGCCAGGTTACGATTTAATGCTTATGGAGTCTATTTTAGCACTCACCTAGGACCACACCACTTAGTGTAGGGGAAACTGACTTTATGGTAGGTTCCACAGGTGGTGGGCGGAGCTTAGGTTAGAGTAGAGTGACAGTTAGGAATTTACCTCAGACGGCGTTGGGAAGGCAGACAGTGTGGTCACGCCTGGCAGCCTGAGCTGAGTGGAGGGTACCCCAACTATATGTGGGGGCCCAGGACAGATGGCAACGGACCTAGACTGGTAGGAACCAGCTGGTCATGTTGAGGGTTCACAGGTGACACGGATACCGAGGCAGCCAGGAGTTCAGCCCTGACTGCGAAGCCGACGAGCTGCAGGCCCAACCAGACCGGGTTGCTGACAGCACCACAAGGTACCTCACCCCTCATGCCCAAAAGACGGTCCTACACTAGTGAGGAAAGACTGAAACCCGGTGTCAGGTGGGAAACTTGTGCGTTCCTGCTGTTCCCATTTGGACCGGTAATAGTCAATTTAAGCCTACTAGACACAGACTGCAGGACTGGCGGGTGAGCTCTTCCAAGGTGGGAAAGACAGAAAGATCTAGAAAGAGAATAGAAACCCTGAAAGACAGAGAAGGAACATCTAAAGACTCCTTAAGAGAAATCCTGAGTTGGTAACAGCACCCTAAACCAAACTGTACCGTGTATTGTTATGCCATCAGCCGGTACCGAGTAAAGCAAAGTTAAACAAGAATTGGTTTCTGTTATTCTTCCTGCCGCAGCTCAGAGGACTGAACATCATCAACATCTACAGCAGAGGGGTAAGAACTGCACCACCATTTACCATCACTGCCCTCCCTCACCGTCTCATATACCATCATAGCTGCCCTGAGGTAAAGCTCCACCTGTGGGGAGCTGTACCACACACTGCTGCCCCCTCCATCACCTCAGTGGCCGGCTGGCAGCGCTGGTACCACCTTACCAGACCCTACAGGTGGCGTCACGTTCCCCTGTAAATAACCCCCTTTCACCCCCACCGTTTACCAACAACACCTGGTACAATTGTTCGCCAGGGCACGGCACCGGGGATACCGACCACCCGTGACATCCCACACAGAAGCCCCGGTGACCGAGTACCCCACGCACCCCAGCTCTGGTTGAAACACTAACAGCCCAGGTGTGGGTGTGCCAGGTGGGTGTGTGGAGCAGGACTTAACCTGTCAGGTGTCTGTGTGAGAGGGAGACTGGAGATAGACCAGACAGATCCTGCAAGATGTGAGGATGTGAGCCGAGAAGCCTGGCTCTTCATGCCGGAGACGCCTGCCCCTCTGACCGGAGAGGCTGATGTCCATGAGGGATTGTGGTTGCATGTGGGTATGGGCCCTGTGAAGGGCTGGAGTCCATGTATGTGGCATGTGGAGACTGAGGACGGCTCAAGGGCCAGGTGGTCATAACCGCCATTGGGACTAACTGCTAGGTCGTGATATGGTCCCGTTGCCTATATGTGTACTTCATAGTGGTTTATGCACAAATGCCATGTATGATGTTCATGTGTAAAGCATAATGGTCTATGTAAAACAGCCATGTATGTTGTGTCATGTGAATGAAGGCCAGGCGGCCGTAACCGCCATTAGAACCAGACTAAGGTCTGCAAGGGTCGGTGGGGAACGCCTTGAGGTTCTGTTGAAAAATGTATTATATGTAAATGTGAACGGTAGATACGGCTGGCCGGCCGGGAGTGCCAAAGGAGCTGTAGTTAGTGCTCCAGTGCATAAGATGTATGTAATGTGAACTGTAAATATAGTGTAAATAATATGATGGAAAGTCCTGTAATGTACAGATGTGAAGGTTATGTTATGTGTGATATATACACGGTATTATGTTATGTGAGAGTCTTTTGTTCCCGGTTTATGCTGTTCCCACACGGGGCGCTACCTCACACCACATACCATGCCTCCCAACTTTAGAAGAACAGAAAGAGGGACAAAAGACGCGCACCGTGCAAATTTTAGCCACGTCCCCTAACCACACCCAGGCTACACCCATTTACAAGTGACGGACATTGAACAAATGCCCAGGACTGTTAATCACTAATAGGCTCGGTTCTGGGACTGTTACTCTTCTCCATCTACACTCTCAGCCTAGGGCAACTCATCGAGTCCCACGGCCTTCAGTATCCTCTCTACGCCGACGACACCCAAATCTATCTGTCTGGACCTGACATCACCACCCTACTATCCAAAATTCCACAATGCCTGTCCGCCATCTTATCCAGCTCCGCTCGCTTCCTTAAACTGAACATGGACAAAACTAAGTTCATCGTCTTCTCCCCAAGCCCATTACCCCATCTATCCATCCTCGTCAATGACCACTCACTCTCCCCAGTCCCCCACGCCGAGGGCCTTGGGGTAATTCTCGACTCCTCCCTCTTACCAACTTATTATCTCAAGCACACACCTAAAAAACTCTGGGCAGCTTTAATATGGCCGCTGCCTGGCACTGAATAGTCAGACCTGTCCACCATGCTGAACCGTCCACACACCACATGCAGCAACCTGCAGTCGGAGCATCAACAAGCCACCACTGCACTAAGCAGGTAGAATGGCACGTCTCCTCCAACAGATCATGGCTCCTTGTCCCGAAACACTTACCCAATCACAAGCGCCGCACACTGGGCTGTCCGGAGCTAATAGCAGGGCCTTCCAATTATGTTGAGCAAAGGATGTGGGAGTGGGAAGGGGATGAGCACCACTAACTCCCCACCACTTGGCTAGATGCCTGTATGTACCAAGGAGCAGCACTGGACCTGGTGTGTAAGTTATGGACAATCAGTCCTGCAGCAGAGGGACAATTCATTCTGCACCAGGGGCGTACAGAGAAATCATGGGACCCCGTAACAGAAGTTCTAATTGGGCACCCCCACAAACAAAATATTTGGCTGGGTCACATAGATGCATACATAGCTCACAACTTTGCTGCCCTTACAAATTAATTCTTCTCCTACTGAAGCCCCTAGATTCCTCTTTCATTGCCCACATAAAATATTATGCCAACAGACGTTCCCCACAAACACTGTATGATCCCCCACAATGAATTCCTCCACACACACAGTATGATGACCCTACTGTACCCCCTCAACTACACTGACACAGTATGATCTCCAACTATGACCCGCATACAGCCCTCCACACAATATAATGGACCTACATACAGTACAATGGCCCATAAACCTCTTCAGACTGTATAATGTCCCCAACATAGCCCTCAAAGAGCCTTGCATAAAGTATAATACATCATCCATAGTCCTCTATATATTATAATGCATTCCACGACCCTCCATATATTATAATGCACCTCCATAGTCCTCCATATAGTATAATGCATCCTCTATAGCCTTTCTTATACAGTAGTATAATGCACCCCCATAGTTCTCCATATAGTATAATGGGCCCTCATAGTCCTCCATATAGTATACTGCACTCCCATACTCCTCCTATATTATATTGATTACATAGTCTCCCACCAGTGTACTCACTGATTTAAAAAAAGTAAATACTCACCTCTCTTCTCGCTACTCCGGTCTCCTCAGCATCTGCTCAGCACGAATCAGCACAGTGGCACTCAGTGATGACATCATCGAGCCCCGCCATGCTGAGCTGCAAAGGGCAGGCAGCTCAGCCAGGACTTGGGTGAAGAATGCTGCCGGCAGAGGCAGCCGGGACTATAAGAACGGGAGCGGCATCTTCGGGGGGCTACCACTGGCACACACACTTGTACGCACGTGGCTCCGCTCCACATGCCCTGTACACACGTGGCTCCGCTCCACACTCCCCGCGCACATGCCTCTACTCCGTACGCCTTGTACACATGCGGCTCCGCTGCCGGACGCCCCAGCATACGCAGCTCCGCTCCGTCCACCTCATACACACGTGGCTCCACACGCCCCGTACACACGCAGCTCTACTCCATACATCCCGCACACATGCAGCTCCACTCCACATACCCCGCACACATGCGGCTCCGCTCCACATTTTAGCACAGATAGGGATCGATCGGGAGCAGCTAGGAAGGTGTAGGGACAGGTAGTGATAGTGTAGGGACTTAATTCCTGGTGACAGGTTCCCTTTAACACTGTATGATGGCCCTGATACAGCCCTTCTCACAATATAATGGCACTAACAAAGGCCTCCAAACAGTACAATGGCCCCCCAACCCTTCACAAAGTATGAAGGCACCAACACAACTTTGCAAGCAGGTACAGTTATTGAAACTGTGATGGTGGTTGGAGTTGGGTGAAGGAGGTTGACGCTATGAGTGGTATTTATCTCCTCCAACATCATCTGTTGGAAGGCAGTCAGGGGGCTCGCATACACATGCCTAGATAAGCACATCAAATTCATAATAAACTTTTAGGATTTAATTTACACAATTCAAAATTCATATGTCAATGACAAGGCCAGAAGATCTTAAAACCAAAGCAGTGACAGCAAAGTACGTATGAGGTGCAGGCCTAAGTAAGTATAATGTTTTATTATTTTGTAACCCATTTTTGCCCCTTATTTTTTTTGCTTTGAAGTCTGGAGCAACCAAAGACAATAATACATGTCTTTTTATGGTACGTTCGTGTTGATTTGAGCAAATCTGCCAATAACAAATTTCAAGAAATTCACTCATCTCTAATTAATACCTCCCCTTTCTGAAACACATCCCTTCACCTTTACACCTTTTGCCTTAAGGATTTTGCAGCAAGACGCGCCAAGACACCAGGCTTAGTAAAACATTTGTAACCTTACTAGATTTAATTTCCCTGGTATCTTCTACACTAATTTTTGCCTTTCCTTTGACTGACTGCTCGACAATTGTCACTGATCCTTAAATAGTTAGACTACACAGTGGCATATCGTTAACGGTGGTAAGCTATATGACCTCTAAGAGGCCCAGATATGAAAAGCATCATCTCCTTCCTGGCATCCAGCTACACCTCATGACATCCACCAAATATGTACAGCAAAAGTTGAGTGGATTTATAGGAAAATTGCCCCAAACCCAGCAGGCACCAACTGTCTTACACAACAGGCTCTTGCCACTGACTACCACGATTATAGCAACTCCTAGGACCAAAATATCAAAAGCCCTCCATCACAACATCAAATCATTTAAAATACCACAGAGCTTTTATTATGTTTGTACCCAATCAATAAAGCTTGTTGCATTTTGTACATACTTGGCCTTCTCCAGGGTTTTAGTATATGATTTGATGAGCTTAACACCGTAGATGCAATGGTGAACAGCGGCCCTGACATTTTAGTGGTTAGATGGTTATACAAGAAAAGGGGCACTCTGTCACCCCCATTGAACCCCGCTATAGAATATGACCTCGTCTTAGCTTCTCATACAGCTAGATCAGAATCCCACACACTACACTGATGAGGGGCAATCACCCCGAAACACAGCGTCTGCAGATTTGGGTTCTGATCTGGCACAAATCCTAAGTCATATTTAAAGGCTTGTTAAAGAGTCAATTACGACTTTTAAGATTGCTACCTTTATTAGGTGGCGCTAGAGTTTGTCTACTTCCTCACTGAAGTGACAATTTGCATATGTAATATGGACACCTAATAGGTTGATTAATAGCAGTCGGTGAGCCTCACTTCCAACCTTCCTTATGATTTCTATGTATGCCCCTATGTAAAGACTTACATTCAGCTTTTGGTATGGTATCGCTATTTGTATGACTTGCATTGATGACTTGTTGACTGCTTAACCATTCTAATGTTTTCTCTATTCTCTATGACTGATTTTTTGGAGTGTCTTTACGTTTTCATGGTTTTCATACTCCAATGTTGTACTTATTCTACACATGCTTAGCATTCAATCATCCAGTAGACTACCCAATCACATCTAAGGCCAACAGAGTACTTACTGTAACTGTCCATACCTGACATTTGTGAAAGAGTGGGTTTGTGTAGCGAAATTATGATATTTGTTTGGAACAAAATCTGACAGTAAAATAAGTATAATGTAAAACCTAAGATCAAACTTAAAAAGAAATCTGTAATTTCTCTGACTCCCATTTAGATTTATGGTTATATGACATTTGCAAAGGTTGACCACAAATGTCAAATGCAAATTTATATACCATTGCAAGCAATTAATTACATCAGACAATTAAGGTACCGTTACACGACGCAATATCGCCTGCAAATTCGCACCAAAGTCATGTGGTGTGGTCAATTGCAATCGATATCGTGAGTGCATCATATCGTGTAACAGGGCGATGCGACTGCAATTTATCGCCTGATTTATGTGCAGACAATTAAATCAGGCGATATTGCATAAGTGATGTGGTAGGATCGCTCAGTGTGACACTGCAATAGCGATGATGAAAGCAACTTCCCCTATTCATTACATTGATAAACATTGCTCGCTGGATTGCTCATACCCGGCGAACGAAAGGTGCTTTCACCATCCTACTTGCGTTGCCTATGATATCTCCCCCGTGTGACATCTCCAAGGCAATCTTGGAAAAGTGCCAAAAACGTGCGCGCTCCCGTGAAATTGCAGGCGATATAGAATCGATATTGCGTTGTGTAACGGTACTTTTAATCCAAGCATTATTGGATATATCACATTTTATATAATGTAAGAGAATATAAGACAACCTGATGGTAAGTACAAGTGAATACGTGAATCTCAACATATTAGAATATCATTTAAAAGTTACCGTATATACTTGAGTACAAGCCGACCTGAGTATAAGCCGAGGTCCCTAATTTTACCTCCCAAAACTGTGGAAACTTATTGACTCGAGTATAAGCTTAGGGTGGGAAATGCAGCAGACCCTCATTCTGGTATATAGCCTCCATCCTGGTATATAGTCCCTCATCAAGGTAAATGGCCCCTCATACTGGTATATAGACCCCTCCATCACTGTACATACCACCCCATCACTGGTATATAGCCCCTCATCACTGGTATATAGCCTCCATCCTGGTATATAGACCCTATCACTGGGATATAGCCCCCATCACTGGGATATAGCCCCCATCACTGGTATATAGTCCCCCATCACTGGTATATAGCCCCCCATCCTGGAAATCCTGGTATATAGCCCCCATCACTGGTATATAAGCCCCCTTCACTGGTATATAAGCCCATATCACTGGTTATCCTGGCATGTAGCCCCCATCACTGGTATATTAGCCCCATCACTAGTATAATAGCCCTGCCCATGATGACAGTATATGCCCCCATGCTGCCGCACGAAATAAAATAACAAACCATGATCTCACCCTCCGTCATTCTCATGGGGGTGCCGTTGCTTCCTCCGGTCTTCCTGCTTGTGCCGGTGACATGTGACCGGCGCAGCACAATGACATCATCGTTGTGGCGCCGGTCACACGACAACGGCACAAGCAGGAAGACCGGAGAAAGCCGCGGTACCCGCAGGAGAACGACGAAGAGTGAGATCATGGTTTGTTATTTTATTTTGTGCGGCAGCATGGGGGCATATACTGTGATCATGGGGGAGAGTATACACAGTATTCAAGGGGATGCAGTGCATATTACAATATACTAATGAGCAGGGTCACATGACCTCCTGCTCACTCTGCAACCTCCCCCCACCTCCTCAAGCACCCATTCACCGACCCACCAAACACTGATACTAAACGCTGACTCGAGTATAAGCGAAAGGGGGCACTTTTCAGCACAAAAAATATGAAACTAGGCTTACACTCAAGTATATATGGTAATTTATTTCAGTAATTCATAACATAAAGTGAAAGACATATATTATATGGAGTCATTACAAACAGGGTGATCTATTTTGAGTGTTTATCTCTGTTAATGTTGATGATTATGGCTTACAGCCAATGAAAAACCAAAATTCATTATTTTAGAACATTTAATGATTAACACAAAACACCTGCAAAGGCTTAATAAGCGTTTAAAATGGTCTGGTTCAGTACTCTACACAATCAAGGGGAAGACTGCTGACTTGTCCAGAAGGCAGTCATTGACAAACTCCACAAGGAGGGTAAGCCACAAAAGGTCCCTGCTAAAGAAGCTGGCTGATCACAGAGTGCTGTATGCAAGCATAATAATGAAAAGTTGAGTGAAGGAAAATGTGTGGTAGAAAAAGGTGCACAAGCAACAGGGAAAACTGCAGTCTTGAAAGGATTTTTAAGAAAAGGCCATTCAAAAGTTTGGGGGAAATTCACAAGGAGTTGCTCTCAATATACGGTAGTGCAGTATTATATATGCAGCCTAATATCTATCCATATAGTGCAGTACTATATATGCAACCTTATATCTCCCATATAGTGCAGTATTATATATGCAGCCTTATATCTCTCCATACAGTGCAGTATTATACTGTATATGCAGCCTTATATCTTTCCATATAGTGCAGCCTTATTATGTGCAGGTTCATATCTCTCCATATAGTGCAGTATTATATATGCAGCCCTATATATGAACCCCCCTCCCCTATAACCCTCTGGCCATAGTGCACTCACTTATTAAAAAATAAATAAAAATCTGTATTTACCTCATCTGGTTCCCCAGCTGCTCCGGCGGTCTCATCTTGCAAAGACTGAGGATTCAAGACTCAGGAGAAGGAGGAGTGTGGTGCCCTGCCAACGCAGGTAACCACATATCTCTCTGCTGCACAGTTGGGTTGCCACAGCAGGTACTTTCTACAAACAACACCTTCCACCCCAGCACAGTAGGGGGAGCTCAACCTACTGCACTTAGGCAGGATCCCCTATAAATACTGCTGCTGGGGGTGGAGTTAGTCAGAGTGGTGCTAGAAGAGCTGCAGGAAAGTTCTGGTGCTGGTGCCATGAGTAGCCACAGGTCAAAGACCCAGAGTAGCCTTTCTGCATCCCACTAGCCTAAATGGGACTGAATGCAAGGAGTTTACAAACAGAAGGAAGGAACAGAGGCTCAGCGGAGAGCTAGTTCAAGGAAAGAAACCGGGTAACGGAGCCTGCAACTGTGAATTCCTTTATGGTTCACAGAGAATGCAAAGAACGGGGATATTATAGATACAGCCCCAGTCTCCTGATTGAGTCAAGAAAAGGGAGCCAGGAACAGCAAGACTCTGCAGTGTCAGAGAAAGGTCGTCCCGGAGACCGCACAGAAGGGAAGGAGACACAGACAAAAAGAAGAGAGTGTAGGCAAGTCAGGATTCAGCAGACTGTGCTTCAGTGAATATACAGGGAAGGAGGCCTTATACCCACTTGCTGTGGGAGCTCACTGTGCAGCCCGGTTACCCGTCAGTGCCCAGGACAATTTACCTACATCCTACCAGTAAAAGGTAAAGAGACTTTAAGTGTGTGCGTGCATCCTTTCCTATTTCTCACCGTGCCCTCAATAGACTTTCCCTACCCTCACTCACTACCTCAGCTCTGCTACCACCTGTTCACCTCACCAAGCTGCCCCGGGGGTCCCAGTCCCGCCTGCAGGGACCATAACATCACAGCCGCAATACCACCGACCTCCGGAGGATTGTAGCAGCGCTGGTGACCTCTCACCAGACACAGCAGGTGGTGTCACAAAGATAAAAACTGTATATAATCCCTGTAAATAATCCCTCTTTCACTGACCGCCAGGGCCACAGCCTCGGGCAGCCACCCGTGACATCCCAGACCGTAACCGAGCCCGAGCCCTGAGTACCCTGCCCTGGGGCGAGTCAGGAGGAGGTGTCAGCCTGCATTCCACTGTATACTGTATAAAGCAGGAAGTGGGAGGAGACGGCACTAGCCTGTGTATGCGGTCCACAGTGGAACCCACAAAGAAAGTCGGCAGGCCAGAGGAAGCAAGGGGCGGGAGCAGCAGTAGGAAGTAGGAGGCTCCACCCTCCCCTCCTCTCCCTGACACATGGGACCCAAAGCAGCCCATGCTGCTGCGCTGCCACATGGATGTGTGTCCTCAGGGACGCAAATCCATGTGCAGCAGGAGCTGTGATCAGTGGGCGCAGGGGGCCCCTTATATGTCCGTGCCCCGTCGCTGCAACAACCCCTGCGTCCGTGATCATTACGCCAATATGCATCGAAACATTCTAGTCTAATTCAATATATTGCACTTAGAGAACTGCAATTTGAAAAGATGCATACAACCAATAATCAAAAGAATGGCTAATTACAGATGTAGAAAAAATCTATGCATAACATGTGCAACACAAATAACAAAATAACATGGAGCCCCCATCAATTAATTGACAAAACGCACCAAACAAATATTCTTCCTACATCTTTAGGAAGAGTGTCCTAATTGTTAGCCTTAAAGAGGACCTGTCACCTCCCCCAAAGATTTCAATCTAAAGGCAGCACTGAATGCAGCATGTATGCTGCATTCAGGCAAGGGGTCCCCCATGTGTTTCTGATGTTTTAATCATTAAATACAGACTTTTAAAATGTGTACAACAAAGTCAGGACGGCATTACCAGCTCCACATGAGTCAGCTCCTTCCTGGGGGCTATTCCTGCCCCCTGCTTCTCTGTTCCGCACTCCTCCCTCTCCTCGCCTCCTCCTTAATGTCTGTCAGCTTTCCTCGCTCTGCGCCTGCGTGAGGCAGCACAAGGAGACGCAGGTGTAGAGCGAGGTGTTCCTACTGTCGGCCCCTCGCTCCTGCTCCCGCCTTCTGCCCTAGTAGCAGCAATTATTCCTGCCCTGCTCCATATATAACACTGAGCAGGGCAGGAACAAGTGCTGACGCCCCGCACTCCTGTCCCGCCTCCCGCCCAGACTTCAGCACTAGTTCCCGCCCTGCTCTGTGTTATACATGGAGCAGGGCGGGAATAATTGCTGCTGTCGGGGTGGGAGGCAGGAGCAGGAGTGAGGGGCCGACAGTAGCAACACCTCGCTCTGCGCCTGCATGATGTAGCACAAGGAGACGCAGACACAGAGTGAGGAAAGCTGGCAGGCATTAAGGAGGTGGCGAGGAGAGGGAGGAGGGAGGAACAGAGAAGCAGGGAAGGAGCTGACTCATGTGGATCTGGTAATGCCCTCCTGACTTTGTTGTACACATTTTAAAAGTCTGTATTCAATGATTAAAACATCACAAACACATGGGGGACCCCTTGCTTGAATGCAGCATACAAGCTGCATTCAGTGCTGCCTTTAGATTGAAATCTTTGTGGGGGGGTGGGGGGGCAGGTCCTCTGTAAGTGTATAATCAGTCAGTAATGATTATTTTTTACGCAGAACTGTATCAGTGTTCTGGATACAAAATTCACCTAATTGTCATAGATGTGTCCATTTTTACCATCCATGTATCATCCCAAACTGAGGAAGGCTTTCCAAGCTTCTCCTGGCAACAAGTCTGTGAGAAAGGGACTGTACATGGATGCCATATTGAAAGCATAGTGTGATATCTGATTTTTATAAGATGTAGGCTATTATGCCCTGTCCCTACATGTACACCTAATAAATAAGTTTTAAAAATTTCCCGCCCTATATTATAATTACCTGTTTCCAGTCCAATGGGCTAGACTGTAGCTCAGTCGTCCTGCTTCTCCTCTTTGTCTGTCCTGCCTCTCCTCACCATCCATCCTGCCTCTCCTCACTGTCCGTCCTGCCTCTCCTCACCATCCATCCCACCTCTCCTACTGTCCGTCCTGCCTCTCCTCTCCGTCTGTCCCCTCTCTCCTCGCCTTCTGTCACGCCTCTTCTCAATGACATCCATATTGCACCCCTGCGCAGCGGCTTCTCCGGATCGCGCAGGCACACTGCGCACTATTGCAGAAACCTTAGCCTTTTGCGCATGCGCAGAATAGTTTTAGGCTCTGCCCACAGAAGGGCAGAGCACAGTGTTCAGGCACGATCCCAAGAAGCCTCTGTTCATGTGCATGAGTCAGAAGTCACTCAGAGTAGGAGGCTGTCAGACAGCAAGGAGAGGCGGGACGGAAGGCAAGCAGAGGCAGGGCCGACAGCAAGTAGAGGTGAGATGGATAGCGAGGAGAGGTGGGACAGACCAAGCTACAATCAAGCCCATCGGACTGGAAACAGGTAATTATAATACAGGGTGGGAAGTTTTTAAAACTTATTAATAAGGTGTACAGGGGGAGTCAGGGCATAATAGCCACCCTCTTAAAATGCAGCACAGGCGCTGCTGAAGGTGGCACTTTTAGTTTCACACACCCAAATCTGGTGACAGGTTCACTTTAAACCATAGAAGCATTTATGGGTGATGTTGTGTTTATAGAAGCATTAATCGGCTTCAGATACGAAACAGATATTGTGAACGATTGTTAAGTCATTCACATTGTTAATGATAATTATCACATTTATAGAAAAATATAGTCACAAACACATTTTCTTTCTCACCTCTATGAATGGCATTGAACTCATTCTCTTGATTATTTACTTAAATGGATCATCTATAGTTTCATATTCATTTCAAATGCTATTTGATTCTTGCATTGAATACGTTTTTATCCCAGAGTCATAAAAATAATCACATGTATTAATGAATTGCTCACTGTTCACCGAAGACATAATAGGACATTTGTTCTGGCATATTTTAGAGTGGATCTGTAACTTTTCCTGACATATTTATTTCAGTAAGAAAAAGAATGTATTGTCATGAAATAACAATGTATCAAGACTCTGCATTATGCAGTTTGTCTTTTATGGCTAGGGTCACATTTGCAAGGCATATTGCGATTATCCGGATGCGGATGCTGTAATTCCAAGTGCCTTCAGACACATGCCGATCTCTGTGGACAACATGTCTCTAGGGAGGGAGGGCACTCCCTAGAGACATGTTGCCCACATCTATTAGTAACATAAACTCTTTGTTCATCCCTGCGGCAGCAGGGATGAACAATGCATCCGGCTACCGCAGGCATTCACATGTGCCTTGCAGTAGCCGGATGGGCTCCCATAGAAGCCCATTATAGCAAGCCTGCTGTGGTTTGCAAACCACTCTGAAAACTGCAGCCTGCATGATTTTTAACGCAGGCTGCAAATCCGGAATCGGTCACTGGATTGCATGTAGTGCAATCCGGTTTTATAATGGGCTCCTATGGGCTGCGGATCCTGATCCGGTTTTGAGCATTTTGCATGCTATGCTCAAAACTGGATCAGGTTCTGCATTTGCTAATATGACCCTATCCTATGTCTTCACGAAATATATGAATTAACTAGACAGGGGCGCGATTCTATTGCATCGTGCGACTCTAGAATTTGTGTGATTATAAGTTGAACTAATTAATTGAATTAGTTGTTAATATTTTCGGTTACAAAACTAAATTAAAAATATGAGCGTTTAAAACTGAGCGATAGTGGTAGAATTGTACAACTTGCAAACAACAAAGTAGGTGTATATTAAATATCATGAATGCTATTATAGATTAAAAGGCTGCTATTTGTGGTGGAGTAACAAAAATAAACACATGATACGATGATAATGTTTAGACTTCGTAGATTTGTCAGTATGGTAATGGCGGTGGGATGTTGCATCCTGTGACAGTCTGATAGATCTGTACTTAATAGATTCGTCATTATGATGGTGCCTGTGTGATGCTGCATCCTGTGACAGTCTGATGGATCTGTACTCTGTAGATTCAGAATTACAATGGTACCTGTATGATGCTGCATCCTGTGGCAGTCTGCTAGATCTGTACTTTATAGATTTATCATAAGATCAGATCTCATACTTTTAACTAATGATGGGCAATCAACCCTAAACGCAGTGTCTTCAGATTGGGGTTCTGATGTGGCATAAATGCTAAATCATATTGAAAAGCTCATTAAAAAGTCAATTATGAATATTAGGGTTGCTACTTCCAATAGGTGGCAATAGAGTTTGTCTACTTCCACCTTGAAGTGATTATTTGCACATTACCTTTATAAAATGGGTGTGACTCCACACAGTCCAAGTGTCAGCACTGATTGCACCTTGTCAGAGTGTATACCGACATGCTCCTGAAATAGTCCCATTGCCTAGAATGGAGACTATCATGAGGGAACAGGTTCATAGGTCAAGTTAAGGTCAGGTTTGTTTATGTGAAATGGCTGTGGATGACCACGAGCCACCCCAGACCAGTGTAAATTAGTTTTTAAGCGCCAGAAATTTCTGGGAGCTGATTGGACCAGGGATGGCCTGAGGTGCCTGGCCAGGGCTATAAATACCTGTGTCCGTGGGGCCACTGGTCAGTCACCTCAGTATCCCCTGAAGAATCCAGATGGAAGACCTCCTGGAATGCCTGGTGCGGAGAGCTATAGAGGCCGAAGGAGAAGACTGGCTGCGGCGCTGCCTGGAGGATCCGGTCCCATCTGCGGCTGTCAAGAGCCCAAGAGTTGCTGTGGAGCACAGCGGATCTGATGATGCGGGTTCCCTGGAGTGGAAGAGGAGCCAGTGGACCAGGAGGGGACGCCGGGACACTCACTCCCCCCCGCCCCCGAATGCAGCGGTGATGGCTCCAGGAAGCGGCCAGCGAGGGAACAAGAGGCCGCTATCACCGCGAGACTCTCACATAGTACCGCGAGATCCAGAAGTCTCGCGGATTTTCAGAGCAAAAGCAGAGCAGGCACTGGGAGACTGGCGCCGATGTTGTAAATGCGGCTACACCGCTACAGCGCCCACTAGGCGGGAGTGTCATATGGCTGCCACCACAAAAGAGCTCTAATTTGGCGGCCACGGCACTCCATGCCTGGGGCACAAGTGAAGAGCCGGACATGGAGGTGGATTCCCACCAGTTGCCTCCAGCAACCGGAGCCACAGATGACGTCAGATGGCCACAACATCCACGGCAGGATGGTTCTCAGCTTATGGAACGCAGCTCTGCGTCAGCCAATGGTGAGCATGATATTATAATGTTAGATAGTCCATATCCCCATATGTTCCTGGCTAATGTAAAGGAACTTTTATCTGCAGCTGTATTTGCAGCCCTTAATTCTGTAAGGGATTCACGGGTGGGTATGCCATGGGGAAGAGCAAAAGCGCCAGCCAGGGCTGGGTCACCTGATTATTATTTAAAGAAGCGTTATCCTGTGAGATGTCCCCATTGGGTTTCCATCTCTCCTCAGCCGTTAAAGAAAAAATTTGGCCTGGGACGTTTGTGGACATTTTTACTTTGCTCCCATCCAGTGAAACGCATAGGTGGGATAGAAAAGATGAGAAATCTGAGGAGGATAAAAATAAAGTCTAAATCATTTAACACTTGGGTACAATGTTTTAACATATATGCTATGGTATTAGGTGAGAAATCCCCTGACTTATGTTCCGGTCTCTTTCAGCATGTAGATGCGGTGCTGGAGGCATACCATCATTTTGGGGGTACTGCATGGATGGCTTATAATGAAGCATTTCGTCAAAAGGTGGCTGTGCAACCCTCTTTGAAATGGGGATGCAAAGATATGGGGCTTTGGCTTCACATGATGGTACCACAAAGGCAGGTTGCTTCAAAACACCCCACGGCACAACCCATGCAAAAAGGGTTGTGTTTCGCTTTTAATGACGGATCGTGTAAGTTCCTGCATAATTGTAGGTACCGACACGAATACTCTTGCTGCGGCGGATCACATTTTGCGCTCAAATGCTTCAAAAAGAATAGGCAGGGTGCAGTTGTCTCTAAGGAGTCGTTTCTCAAAAGCAGTGACTCCGGTGAGACTTCCAGACATGCTGCCATGGTTAAATCTGTATCCCAACTGGCAGAAGGCAGAACTGCTTAGTTAATAACTTGCCGTCAGCCCAGAGGTACCCGTCGGTTATTCATGATAAAATAGTTACAGAAATAGAGTTGGGGCGAGGCTCTGGCCCCTTTATTGTTCCCCCGTTTGTGAATTTTAGGAAATCGCCTTTGAGGGTGGTTCCTAAAAAAGACCCTGGGGAATTTCGTATGATTCACCACCTTTCATATCCGTCTGGTTCTTCCCTGAATGACCAGGTGGATACGAAGCTAGCTTCTGTTAAATATGCATCGTTTGATTTAGCTGTTGATTTATTGCGTGCTGTCGGGAAAGGCGCACTTCTAGCTAAAACGGACATTAAAGCCACATTTCAATTGTTGCCTGTGTCCCCATCAGGCTTTAACTCACTTGGTTTTACATTTGAAGCTTTTTATTTTTTTGACAGGTGTTTGCCATGGGCTTCGAACTGTCATGTTTTTATTTTGAAGCATTTTCTTCTTTTTTGCAGTGGTGCGTACAATCGATTTTTACCGGTGGGTTCATGACGCATTATTTAGACGACTTTCTTTTTATAGGTAGAGCCAATTAACATTTTTGCATTTAATGCGTCTTTTTTGTGTCCCGATCGCAGACGAAAAGACAGTACAACCATGCCGTAGTTTAGAATACTTGGGAAATGTTATCGACTCCTATAATATGGAATATCGCCTTCCAATTGAGAAGGTCCAGAAACTTAGAGATATGGTCGGCAATTTTCTATCCAGGGATATGACATCTTTAAAAGAGTTTCAATCCTTGTCCGGGAGCCTCAATTTTTGCATTCCATATATGACTTGATTAAGGGTTTCTCTTCCCCCAGGGTGCAGATTGTCATTTCTTCTACCGTTAAGAACGATTTATTAATTTGGTCGCAGTTTCTCCAGCATTTTAATGGGGTGACATGTCGGCAGAGCGTGTTTTCCTCCTCGACTGACATTCCATCATAGGCGCACCCAAGGGGGGGGAACCTACGTGTCTGGACCCCCCCTTTGGACGGCCCTGAAAAGTGGGGCAGTACACAAGGAGCTGGGCCCCTATGTCAGGAGACAGGAACAATTACACAGCACCCAAGGGCCCACAAAAGAGGCTACGTTTAGGGGGGCTTCGCTCCCCCAAACCCCCCCACCGGGGGCTTTGCGCCTCGGAACCCCACTGGGAGTGACACCCCCCTTTCAGGGCCGGTGTGTGTTTCTTGGACCCCTACCTTGGGAAATTTCTGGGTGCGCCACTGCATTCCATTGTTATGTTTGGTGAACGAATCCAGAATGCGTCTGTTTTGCTTGGGTCAAAGCATGTCCCAAAAGTGACCACTGCGATGTTGGGAGCTTTTTTCTACAAATGCAACTCTTTGAGAGGTTTTTGCGGTTTCAGTAACATTCACGCTTTGGGGCGGGCAAGTGCACAATAGGCACACCTTATTAGATGTCCGCTCTCCTGGAGCCTACCTAGCCATCAACACGTTGACTGCTAAAAATAAGTGGGTGTCTTCTTTGTTACGAGAGTCCTGGTGTTGCTGCGAAGCAACATTTAGTTGAAAGCTAAGGTTAGCAAAACGAGGTTAGTTGAATCATACCATCTTATTTCTCATCAGCTTATCCAAGATTTCAAAAAGTGTCTCCAGGACACCAGCGAAAAAGGTCTGTCTTGTCCAGCACTGCTGTGGAAATTGATTTAACTCTGGTGCCGCGCTATATCATAAACTCGCTGGCCCACACACCTGGGCTGACTATTCTACAGCATGGAATAATTGGGTTCGCTTTTGCAATAACTGCGATTTGCCTTGCTGCATTGGCTCTGCACCAGCAGCTCTGCCTTATCTGGAGTTCTTATCCAAGGAAGGCATGTAATATGTATCTTTAGCTAAGTTGTTAGCCGGAGTGTAATTTTTCTAAAATTGCATGGGGAACAGCCTATACCCAATTCTTATAAGGGTACAGGAAGCAATTTTCAAAAAAGATGATAGATGCCCGATAAACTTCAAACTATTGTCTAAATTATGGTCCATTCTGGGACTTATTTGTTTTGACGCTTATGAAGTGACAATGTTTTGTGCAATCTTTACTCTAACCTTTTTTGCAGCGTTGCGCATGGGTGAAGTGTTAGCGGCAAGCGGGCGATCAGTATCCAGTCTCTTGCTGGCAGATCTGATGCTTTCCAAGCGTAATATGACGATCTACCCGTGTAAATCAAAAACTGACCAATTTGGTTGTGGTGCTTTCATTTTCCTACAAAATTTAGGGGCGAAGCTATATGCCCAGTCTCCAATATGTCGACTTGGCTCCAGTCCCCAGGTTATGCATCTGGGTCCCTATTTGTACATAAGAATACCTTACAGTTATCAGACTTGAGACTAACATCACATTCTTTTAGAATAGGGGCAGCAACAGAGCCTGCACAGCAAGGCATGCTGGTGGCCTCAATAAAACATATCAGCAGATGGAAGTCTGACACTTCTAATCCTTATATTCACCCAGAGCTGGCATTTCAATGTTAAATTCTTTTTTTCTTGTTCTGTTTTGATTTAGGGCCTAGGGTAGCTTGGATCCTTGGCCACTCTTTTGTCTATTGGGCACAACAAAGGGCAGTGAAGCGACGGTATTCCAAAAATTTGTCTTTTTCAGTTAACGAGGTTCAAGTTTTTTGGCACAGGGTAAGGGGTCAAAAAAGGTGTGGGGTGTGCTATGCAAATTTGTGTTGGATTTTTTTGGGCAAGCTTCCTAAACCTGATGTCATTGTCGTTCACGCTGCCGGTAATGACACTGGAAATTTAAGACCGTGGACTTGCTGTGGAATATGAAAAAAGACCTTTGCTGGATATCTCAGCAAGTACCGGGCACAACTTTGGTCTTCTCTGAGATCATATCTAGGCTATCTTGGAGATCATATGGTCATATGTTTTTAGAGAAAATCAAAAAGAAAGTGAATCAAGACATAGCTAAATGAATGCCTCCAATACAAGGTTTTTCTTATCAGCACTGTGACTGTGAGTTAGGCTAGGGTCAGATTAGCACTATTTAGTGCGCTCAGGGGGGTTACGTTAAAAGCATAGAATTTGGGAGCCTTGATGCAGTATTACTGGCATGGTAACGTTGCATCAGCGCTGCCAATTCATCCTTATGGTGACGGAGCCCTAAGTGCAGCTCAAACTCCGGCATTTGCATGCCGGTGTTTGAAATCTTGCACTTTTTCCTAGCGCATCACATGACGCGTTTTGAAGCATCTTGTGATGTGCTAGGAAAAAGCGCAAGATTTCTAACACTGGCACTCAGATGCCGGCGTTTGAGCTGCGCTCGGGGCTCCGTCACCATAGGGATGAACTGGCAGCGCTGAGGCAGCATTACCATGCCGGTAACACTGTGTGAAGGTTCCCAAATTCTATGTTTTTAACAGAACCCCCCTGAGCGCAGTAAATAACGCTAATCTGACCCTAGCCTTAGAAGGTTTTGTGGAAGGCCTTTATAGATCTGATAAAGTACATCTGTCAGATATCGGCCTAGATATCTTCAATGTTGACATACAGAGCATTGTTGAGGATTGTTTGAGGCGTTGCTTGGGGGGGACCTTGACTTGTTCAGTCTCGGTCCGGTGGGATGGTTACCCAACAAATACGGGTGGACCTGTTTTTAAAATAACAAATGGTTATGGTGGTTATTTAAAATATTTATTTATTTATTTATGGTGGAATTCTGTTGTAGTTTTTAATTATATTATTTCAGTCAATTTATGGAATTAAATATTTAAAATCCTTAATAAAGTACCAACCAATGTTTTCCCACAATGCTCTGGTGTTAGTGTGAAGTTAATCGCTAATGACTAAAAGGTAATACTAGTTTTTAAGGTTAAGATATTGGGCCTTGTTGCCTCATAACAAGTAACATCCAGTTATCAAATTATTCCAAAATTTCTGGGAGTAAAAACAGAGGAACCACACGGCACAGAGGTCTGCAAACAAGTGTTACAAACTTGTTATGTCATGGAATATACAAGTATTTTCTGCAAACAGGCATGTCAGGAGGGGTGATAGGTCATTTGCAAAAAGTCATATCTGCGTCTAATAAATCAGCGAAACTTCTTGGTACAAGCAGCGAGTGACCTTTCTTGACAAAAGTGGATGTCACTCTGCGTATTCGATATTAGCTGTGACAATGAAGCTTCAGTACTGGATCTCTCTTAGGTTTTCACTCTCATAAAGCAGATTGTTATACAATGAGTGACAGTAGTAACACTGCTTTTAGACAATAATATTCGCTTTTTCTGCAGTTAGATATCATATGATTCATGTTTCACTAAATCAGTGACTATACATTTTGCCAATCTGCATTATGGGATACTCAAGTCAATTAATCAAACACATGATGCTGGTACAAAGGGCGTATTCATGAAAATGCTGATGGTATCTCATGTGATATATGGAAGATACTAACAAGAGCCTATGAAATAGACTCAAACAGTGAATTCAATTGTGTTGCTATTGTCAGGGAATGTATTCATATGCTGCATGTGTGGCTGCTAAACAATAGGAGACTAAAGCTGTTCTACACCTATTTTATGGTCATACAGCTATATACACAGGGCCAAATTTATGTATAGTGAGGGCTGCCGTAGAGGTGAGCGGTATGTGTTTCATGTGGCTTATGACCAGATGCGTAACGATCGCGGTTGCAAAGGGTGTGACCATGACCGGGCCCATCCTTCAGTGGGGGCCTTCTGATGCCATCTTCTACTTCAGCCAGATATGCGTCCAAAGCACATTCAGCTGAAATGGATCGCGTCATTTCCGGGATCGTGTGACGTCAGTACACCCACACCGCTCTTTAGGCTTCAAGCTCTGCATTGGTGCATGGGTGCACTGATGTCACCCGACCGGAAATGACGCGATTCGTGTCATTCATGCCCAGCCAGCGCCGTGCAGAGCAGGTAGGGCGCCTGAATAGAATATGAATAAAAGATCACGACCATTTGGGTGTCATCTTATGATGACAGGGCACATAACGAACACACCCTAAGGGCTAAAGAATATAGCTCCAGCTAATTATAATACCTAATGGAGGAGTATTAAAACGTTTTTATGCACTTTCACAGGATGCTTTTTGGACACAAAAGGAGTGTGAGAATAGTGATAGGATGCTGCAGGGACATGTTTTGGTAACTTAGGTGGCGTTTTGGAGGTGACAGAATCCCTTTAAGTTACCGGCTAATTTATATAGTTGATTATAGCACTGTGCCAGTGATAAGTGTAGTAATAAATAATGTGACTGGTTAGGTACCCGTGGATAAGGCACACTAGTTTAAGCTGACCACCAAAAGATGTCTATGGATGGTTTGATTTTGGCACTTTTACTTTCCAGCCCAGGATAAGGTGATTTGCCCTACTTACCAGGTAAAGGAACTAACTGGACACCATAAGACCTGGAGAACTGTGAAATCTTTGCACCTTCTTTGCTTTTATTATTTTTATACATTTTTTTTCTTTTTATATATAGATAGGGTATCCTTTTTGTTATGTGATGTTTAAGAAAAGAACCTCCTGGTCCGGGAAAAAGCCCTCTTGTAAAGTTACATTGTTATGCATGCACGCCCTAAAATGTGAGTTCTGTGTGTGGCACCCCACCAGTCTGGTCGCCATAAAGGGGTACTGTATTCAATGAACGGGTGTGGTGTCTTAGTCCTAAAAGGAAGATGGGATAGCGAATTCAGGCCCTCCCCAAACACACCCACAAACCCTAGGACCTAGAGGACCATGGGAAGACATTGGGGGAGGGCTCAATCAAAGAGGACAGGGGAAGAACCGATGGGGATGGTAGTGAGTAGGTAGTGAGTGAGGATTGAAGGAGATGGAAGCCAAGTGTGCAGGCATGAAAGGGGGAGCGGAGACAACCCCAGAGGCACAGGCGAAGTGAAAACAGCCTGGGCGCCCATATCTGGGGCTCAGATAGTCAAACGGAGGGATTGATCGAGAACCAGGGAGCCGTCCCTCAATGTGGCAGAGACCCTGTGTGCCTGTTCCACTGAACCAGAGACCACGCAGTCTACAGGAGTGGTGGCCGCAACCCCACACACCCGCTGAGAAGGCAACCAAACTAGGGTCAGGAGGAAAGTACCAGTTGTCCGAGAGGACCTGTGGATGCTAGATCGGGGCACTGCATGGGGAAGCGCTGACAGGAGAGGTGAAGAAGTAGCACTGGGAGACAGAGACCAGAGAACGAAGAGCCACACAAAGGGGTCCGGGGCAAACTATCCCAGTTCCTTTTGGACAAGCCAGACTGGACTTGGTAGAGAGAAGTGCCCTGTGGCCAGTTGCAACTTCAGTGAGTAAACTGGGTGCAGATTTCCAACACTGTGTGAGACTGTTGAGCCCCCTAATAGCCTAGAGTGTGGGCTGCATGGGCGTGTGGCCCCCCAATTGAGTTGTTTTGTAGCATATTGCGGTATCTGTTTCTTCCTAACATGTGTTTGTCATTATAGGCGCCTTAATATTCATGAGATATCCTCATGATGGATGGTAAAGGGTTAAGAGTCCCTGTTGTGAGGTAACAGAAGCAGGTGATGGCTGTGATTGGCTGTCCTGCTTGTCTGATAAGTTTGCACCTAATTGGTTTGAAAAGTGCGGGAGAGTGGAGTAGTTATGCCCCGCCCACAGGAATTTTCAGTCAGTGTCTCTGAGGAGACGAAGAAAAAACGCACCCGCCCACCCATTCCCTCTTTATTTCTGTTCCCCTATTTTCCTGTCGTCAGGCTTTTAGTGAGGGGAAAGTTCTATTTTCAAGTCAGTCTTTATAATGGTTTTAATGGACTTTACAAATTGGAGTTTAATGAGTTGAAAAAACATTATTTATGGAAAAAGTTTTAATTAATATATATGGATTATTTATTAAAGGTAACCCTATTAAAAGCCTCTCGGCCATTTCATGCCAACCAATGCCTGGTGTTATTATTATATCGTCTGTTTAGCTTATAATATTAGGAGTGGGGCCTGCAATCCCATGATTTATTCCCCCACCTGCAGAGCTGCCAACTGCAACAGCAGATGAGAGATAGAGGCCAAGCGCAACTACGGCCGTACACATGCCCACAACTAAACACATCTGCCCTGGTGGGACACTGCTCCACCTATGGGGAGCGACGACACCAGGCTGCAATATCAACAACCCTCGAGGTTTGACCCACAGCATTGGTCCTTCTTGACTGAGAACCGTGGCGTCATGAACTTTCCTTCCATAAACCCATACATCCTAGAACCAATTACTCAGAGCACTGACTCTCCCAGCTGCATCTCCAACCCTGTGACTCCCTGGCAGAACTGTTGCCCAGTTTCGAGTACCCCATGGCTCCAGCGCTGGGCAAGTCATATGTAAAAACATTTCTTCGATGCATGTGGTCACACGAAGACGTGCTGACCTTTGCCAAGGAAGAATGTGGCGCCCCTGTGGTCTGGTTGCCACAAGGGGTACTGCACGCATTCCGCGGGTGTGGTATCTCTGTTCTTAGGGAAACGGGATGGTAAATCCGAGACACCTACAAAACAGCCAACACACCCGGTCCCAGGGACAGTGGGCAGACCCGATAAATGGAGGGCAGGGCCCAGTCAGGGGATGGAGGGAAGGAAAGTGTGGGGTGGGAAGTTAGTCAAGAATTGCGAGTGAAATGAGAGGAAGTTGAGGGGAAAGGAGAGGATTTGAGAGGCGAGGAGCTCGTCCTAGGTCAAGGAACAGCAGAGAGCACAAAAGGCAGAGGGAACTCTAGGGGCACAGGCAGGGGCAGAAAGAACCACCCGTGCACCCAAATCCAAGTTTGACCAGAGTCAGACGGAAGGGCTGGTCAGGAACCAGGAGACCGGGCCTGAAGGTGACGAGGAGATTCCAGACTCCAACCACAGAACCGGAGGCCACGAGATCTAGAGAAGCTGTGACCAACACCTGACAAATCTGCCAAGCAGGTAGCCGTACTAGGGCCAGGGGACAAGGTATCGGGCGCTCGAAAAGGCCCGCGGCTGCCAGATTGGGGCTCTGTGTGCAGAGGCGCGAGCAGGAGAGGAGACCGATAGGCAGGGCTGAGAAAGCAACCCGTGACAGAAAGGAACATAAAGAGATATCTTAGACGAGCTATCCCAATTCTCTGAGAACTATCCGGACTGAGCATTGGCAAGGAACAGCATCAAGCGGCATTGCAAAGTGAACGCTAAATAAACCGGGTGTAGAACTCAGCAGCCCCACATGCGGACCTGCCGACTGATAAGCCAAGCAGGGCGCAGAGAACCTGCCTCACCAGGGCCAGCCGTCTCCCTCAGCCTTAAGAACCCTGCGGCCTGACATCGCTGCTGACCAAATCGGTTGCCCTGGGGAACTGCTCCACCCGTGGGGAGCAAAACCACCTTAGCTGTGACTCCATCATTCTCAGAGGGCCTGCACCGCAGCGTCGGCCATCATTAGCTGAACACCACAGGTGGTGTCACGACAACAATCCCTAAACCCTATTCCCCAAAATTTTTATTGACACTGCCAGGGTCACGGAGCTGGGTCTCGACCCCTGTGAATCCCCAGAAGTACCGTACCCCGATTCCGCGTACCCCATGGTCCTGGGTGGTGTGTGTCACACACACTCTCACAGACAGACTCACACACACTCTCACACACACTCTTACACTCTCTCTTTCTCTCTTCTATTTCACACACTCACAACACACACTCTCTTTCGCTCTTCTCACGCACAGACACACACTCTCACTTTCTCTCTCACACAGACTCTCTCTCACATACATACACTCTCACACTCTTTCTCTCTCACAACACACACTCACACACACTCTCACACACATACACACACTCTCACAATCTCTCTCACACACTCTCACACAAACACACACACACTCTCACTTTCTCTCTCACACAGACTCTCTCTTTCCCTCACATACGTACACTCTCACACTCTTTCTCTCTCACAACACACACTCTCACACACATACACACACACTCTCACAATCTCTCTCTCACAAACTCTCACACACATATACACACACACACACTCTCTCTCACAGTCTCTCTTTCACACACACACACTCATACACACTCTCTCTTTCTCTCTTATACACACATAGTCACACACACAAACACACTCTTTCTCTCTCACTCTCTCTCACACATACAAACTCTCTCTCTCTCTCACACATACAAACTCTCACTCTCTCTCACACATACACACTCTCTCCCTCTCACATACACACTCTCTCTCTCTCATGCACATACTCCCACACACACTCTCTCTCACTCACTCTTTCCCTCTGTCACAAATACACACTCGCTCTTTCTCTCGCACACACACTCACTCACATACACTCTCTCTTTCACGCACATACACCCACACACACTCTCTCTCACTCAATCTTTCCCTCTCTCACACATACACACTCACTCACATACACACACACACACACTTTCTCTCTTACATTCTCTTACACACACACACACACACTCTCATTCTCTCACACACTCTCTCCCTTTCTCTCTCGCACACACACACACTTTCTCTCATTCTCTGCACTATGAGTACATAGTCTCAGGTAGACTGTCTAAAAACCTGCAGGATGTAGATGTGACTATACAATGGTTACTATCACTGTATGGATACAACGTACAATCACTGTATGGATACAATGTGCAATGAATGTACAATCACTGTTACCATGTTGCATTACCAATTTCATTGCCTCTTTTACTGTGCAGAATAAATGTTTTACTGGTGATATTGAAGTGGAAAATACTAGTGATCTTGATAGGTTCAGAAGGTTTTAGGTCATAGGCGGCAGAAAATAGCCACACAACAGTCATACAATCTGTGTACAGAGTGGGTGTTGAGTCACAAATGGCAAAGGAGAATAATCATGTGTTTGCTTTAGATAAGCTTTATGTGTTCTGCAAGTAATGCCATTGCTATATAAAACCTGGATAAAAATGAGGGATGGAGACACCTTGATGATGCAGAATAGCCCAGTATTGTGCGCAGGGTGGAAGGTAGCCCAGCATTGTGTGCAGGGTGGAGATAGCCTAGCATTGTGTGCAGGGTGGAGATAGCCCAGCATTGTGTGCAGGGTGGAGATAGCCCAGCATTGTGTGCAGGGTGGAGGATAGCCTAGCATTGTGTGTAGGGTGGAGGATAGCCTAGCATTGTGTGCAGGGTGGAGATATCCTAGCATTGTGTGCAGGGTGGAGATAGCCTAGCATTGTGTGCAGGGTGGAGATAGCCCAGCATTGTGTGCAGGGTGGAGGATAGCCTAGCATTGTGTGCAGGGTGGAGGATAGCCTAGCACTGTGTGAAGGGTGGATATAGCCTAGCATTGTGTGCAGGGTGGAGGATAGCCTAGCACTGTGTGCAGGCTGGAGGATAGCCTAGCATTGTGTGCAGGGTGGAGGGTAGCCTAGCATTGTGTGCAGGGTGGAGGATAGCCTAGCATTGAGTGCAGGGTGAAGGTAGCCTACCATTGTGTGCAGGGTGGAGGATAGCCTAGCATTTTGTGCAGGGTGGAGGATAGCCTAGCACTGTGTGCAGGGTGGAGGATAGCCAGCATTGTGTGCAGGGTGGAGGATAGCCCAGCATTGTGTGCAGGGTGGATAGGCCAGCATTGTGTGCAGGGTGGAGGATAAGCCAGCATTGTGTGCAGGGTGGAGGATAGCCTAGTATTGAGTGCAGGGTGAAGGTAGCCTAGCATTGTGTGCAGGGTGGAGGATAGCCTAGCATTGTGTGCAGGATGGAGGATAGCCTAGCATTGTGTGCAGGGTGAAGGTAGCCTAGCATTGTGTGCAGGGTGGAGGATAGCCTAGCATTGTGTGCAGGATGGAGGATAGCCTAGCATTGTGTGCAGGGTGGAGGATAGCCTAGCATTGTATGCAGGGTGGAGGATAGCCTAGCATTGTGTGCAGGGTGAAGATAGCCTAGCACTGTGTGCAGGATGGAGGATAGTCTAGCACTGTGGGCAGGGTGGAGGATAGCCTAGCACTGTGTGCAGGGTGAAGATAGCCTAGCATTGTGTGCAGGGTGGAGGATAGCCTAGCATTGTGTGTAGGGTGCAGGATAGCCTAGAATTGTGTGCAGGGTGGAGGATAGCCCAGCATTGTGTGCAGGGTGGAGGATAGCCCAGCATTGTGTGCAGGGTGGAGGATAGCCTAGCATTGTGTGCAGGGTGGAGGATAGCCCAGCATTGTGTGCAGGGTGGAGGATAGCCTAGCATTGTGTGCAGGGTGGAGGGTAGCCTAGCATTGTGTGCAGGGTGGAGGGTAGCCTAGCACTGTGTGCAGGGTGGAGGATAGCCTAGTATTGAGTGCAGGGTGAAGGTAGTCTAGCATTGTGTGCAGGGTGGAGGATAGCCTAGCATTGTGTGCAGGGTGGAGGATAGCCTAGCATTGTGTGCAGGGTGGAGGATAGCCTAGTATTGAGTGCAGGGTGAAGGTAGCCTAGCATTGTATGCAGGGTGGAGGATAGCCTAGCATTGTGTGCAGGGTGGAGGATAGCCTAGTATTGAGTGCAGGGTGAAGGTAGTCTAGCATTGTGTGCAGGGTGGAGGATAGCCTAGCATTGTGTGCAGGGTGGAGGATAGCCTAGCATTGTGTGCAGGGTGGAGGATAGCCTAGTATTGAGTGCAGGGTGAAGGTAGCCTAGCATTGTATGCAGGGTGGAGGATAGCCTAGCATTGTGTGCAGGGTGGAGGATAGCCTAGCACTGTGTGCAGGGTGGAGGATAGCCTAGTATTGTGTGCAGGGTGGAGGATAGCCCAGCATTGTGTGCAGGGTGGAGGATAGCCCAGCATTGTGTGCAGGGTGGAGGATAGCCCAGCATTGTGTGCAGGGTGGAGGATAGCCTAGCATTGAGTGCAGGGTGAAGGATAGCCTAGCATTGTGTGCAGGGTGGAGGATAGCCTAGCATTGTGTGCAGGGTGGAGGATAGCCCAGCATTGTGTGCAGGGTGGAGGATAGCCTAGTATTGGTGCAGGGTGAGGATAGCCTAGCATTGTGTGCAGGGTGGAGGATAGCCTAGCATTGTGTGCAGGGTGGAGGATAGCCTAGCATTGTGTGCAGGGTGGAGATAGCCTAGCATTGTGTGCAGGGTGGAGGATAGCCTAGCATTGTGTGCAGGGTGGAGGATAGCCCAGCATTGTGTGCAGGGTGGAGGATAGCCTAGCATTGTGTGCAGGGTGGAGGATAGCCTAGCATTGTGTGCAGGGTGGAGGATAGCCTAGCTATTGTGTGCAGGGTGGAGGATAGCCTAGCATTGTGTGCAGGGTGGAGGATAGCCTAGCATTGTGTGCAGGGTGGAGGATAGCCCAGCATTGTGTGCAGGGTGGAGGATAGCCTAGCATTGTGTGCAGGGTGGAGGATAGCCTAGTCATTGTGTGCAGGGTGGAGGATAGCCTAGCATTGTGTGCAGGGTGGAGGATAGCCTAGTATTTGTGCAGGGTGGAGGATAGCCTAGCATTGTGTGCAGGGTGGAGGATAGCCTAGCATTGTGTGCAGGGTGGAGGATAGCCTAGCATTGTGTGCAGGGTGAGGATAGCCTAGCATTGTGTGCAGGGTGGAGGATAGCCTAGCATTGTGTGCAGGGTGGAGGATAGCCTAGCATTGTGTGCAGGGTGGAGGATAGCCTAGCATTGTGTGTGCAGGGTGGAGGATAGCCTAGCATTGTGTGCAGGGTGGAGGATAGCCTAGCATTGTGGTGCAGGAGTGGAGGGAATAGCCTAGCATTGTGTGCAGGGTGGAGGATAGCCTAGCATTGTGTGCAGGGTGGAGGATAGCCTAGCATTGTGTGCAGGGGTGGAGGATAGCCTAGCATTGTGTGCAGGGTGGAGGATAGCCTAGATTTGTGCAGGGTGGAGGATAGCCTAGATTGTGTGCAGGGTGGAGGATAGCCCAGCATTGTGTGCAGGGTGGAGGATAGCCTAGCATTGTGCGTGCTAGCTGTGTAGGGAGGATAGCCTAGCATTGTGTGCAGGGTGGAGGATAGCCTAGCATTGTGTGCAGGGTGGAGGATAGCCTAGCATTGTGTGCAGGGTGGAGGATAGCCTAGCATTGTGTGCAGGTGGAGGATAGCCTAGCATTGTGTGCAGGGTGGAGGATAGCCTAGTATTGTGTGCAGGGTGGAGGATAGCCTAGCATTGTGTGCAGGGTGGAGGATAGCCTAGTATTGTGTGCAGGGTGGAGGATAGCCAGCATTGTGTGCAGGGTGCTAGAGGGCGGTGAGCAGTAGCATTTGTGCAGGTGTGGAGGATAGCCTAGCATTGTGTGCAGGGTGGAGGATAGCCTAGCATTGTGTGCAGGGTGGAGGATAGCCTAGCATTGTGTGCAGGGTGGAGGATAGCCTAGCATTGTGTGCAGGGTGGAGGATAGCCTAGCATTGTGTGCAGGGTGGAGGATAGCCTAGCATTGTGTGCAGGGTGGAGGATAGCCTAGCATTGTGTGCAGGGTGGAGGATAGCCTAGCATTGTGTGCAGGGTGGAGGATAGCCTAGTATTGTGTGCAGGGTGGAGGATAGCCTAGCATTGTGTGCAGGGTGGAGGGTAGCCTAGTATTATGTGCAGGGTGGAGGATAGCCTAGCATTGTGTGCAGGGTGGAGGATAGCCTAGCATTGTGTGCAGGGTGGAGGATAGCCTAGCATTGTGTGCAGGGTGGAGGATAGCCTAGCATTGTGTGCAGGGTGGAGGATAGCCTAGCATTGTGTGCAGGGTGAAGATAGCCTAGCATTGTGTGCAGGGTGGAGGATAGCCTAGTATTGTGTGCAGGGTGGAGGATAGCCTAGCATTGTGTGCAGGGTGGAGGTAGCCTAGTATTATGTGCAGGGTGGAGGATAGCCTAGCATTGTGTGCAGGGTGGAGGATAGCCTAGTATTGTGTGCAGGGTGGAGGATAGCCTAGCATTGTGTGCAGGGTGGAGGATAGCCTAGCATTGTGTGCAGGGTGAAGATAGCCTGCATTGTGTGCAGGGTGGAGGATAGCCTAGCATTGTGTGCAGGGTGGAGGATAGCCTAGCACTGTGTGCAGGGTGAAGATAGCCTAGCATTGTGTGCAGGGTGGAGGATAGCCTAGCATTGTGTGCAGGGTGGAGGGTAGCCTAGTATTATGTGCAGGGTGGAGGATAGCCTAGCATTGTGTGCAGGGTGGAGGATAGCCCAGCATTGTGTGCAGGGTGGAGGATAGCCTAGCATTGTGTGCAGGGTGGAGGATAGCCTAGCATTGTGTGCAGGGTGGAGGATAGCCCAGCACTGTGTGCAGGGTGGAGGACACAGCTCCATGTCCTTCCTATCTCACTTGGGGCTGGCTGTATCTGGAGTGACGTGCTAGCAGTATCCAGAGGAATGCACTGCCATACGCCAGGTATTCTCTCACTGTGCCAGCACTGCCTGCTACACTACAAGGAGAGGGTTAATGACTAGACTGCAGCAGAGGAGATTAAGGCTTGGATGCTGGAGTCTATATAACGCTCCACAATGTGCCTGACTTTCCATGTTGGAGTTTCCTAGGTCTGAGAGCAGCTGAAGAGACCCAGTCCAGCAGAGTGGATTGCAAGCTTTTGGGAATAATGTCTAGGAAGGCACCAGGATCTGGAGGCTGCTGTGTCTCCAGCTGCGCTCTTGCACCCAGCTGGGTGGCTCTCTGCAGCTGTTGTGCCTTACAGACAGAGCTGAGCATAGACTGCAAGCTCTCCAGAGAAGAGGACAACGCAGGGGGCTAGAGGACATCATCCCATGGAGGGTGCCCGTCCTGCCAGGGTGGCACTATGGCCTCTGGGGTGCCCCAATTTCACCTTGGAGAGGAGTAACTGTGCGTAAAGTATCCGGAGATGTTAGTGAATAGGAGCCTTTTCCACGAAGTTCAGCAGAGCAGGGATCTGGTGGCAGGACAGGTGATCACAGGGAGTCTGCTGTCCCTCCTCATCTTCTGGACCTGTTCGGTAACATCTTGGTATGTACAGCTGTCATGAGGTTTAGACACTTACGTAACAGAGTCACCAACATCTTCATTGTGTCCTTGGCTGTGTCTGACCTCCTGGTGGCCCTCTTGGTGATGCCTTGGAAAGCTGTGGCAGAGGTTGCAGGTCACTGGCCATTTGGGTGTTCTGCAATATCTGGGTGGCCTTTGACATTATGTGCTCCACAGCTTCCATCCTCAACCTGTGTGTCATTAGTGTGGACAGGTACTGGGCCATCTCCAGCCCCTTTAAATATGAGAGGAAGATGACCCAGAAGGTGGCCCTGCTGATGATCAGCGCTGCATGGACTCTGTCTGTCCTGATTTCATTCATACCTGTCCAATTGAACTGGCACAGAGATAGGAGAGATACTCCAGCCTCCAAGAACCACACTACAGAAAACTGTGATTCCAGCCTCAATAGGACGTATGCAATCTCTTCCTCCCTGATCAGTTTTTACATACCTGTAGCTATTATGATTGTCACCTACACCAGGATCTACAGGATCGCTCAGATCCAGATCAGGAGGATCTCTATCTTGGAGAGAGCAGCAGAACATGCCCAGAGCTGTAGGAGCAACCGTGTGGACTGCAGAAACCACCATACTAGCCTGAAAACTTCCATCAAGAAGGAGACAAAAGTTCTGAAAACCCTATCTGTGATCATGGGGGTGTTTGTGTGTTGCTGGTTACCATTTTTCATCTTGAACTGCATGGTTCCTTTCTGTGACAGGTCCCCTGGAGACCCCAAAGCTGGACTGCCTTGTGTCAGTGAGACCACCTTTGACATTTTTGTCTGGTTTGGTTGGGCGAACTCTTCCTTGAACCCTATCATCTATGCTTTCAATGCTGATTTCCGCAAGGTCTTCTCCAGTCTTCTGGGATGTGGACATTGGTGTTCTACCACCCCTGTGGAAACAGTCAATATCAGCAATGAGCTCATATCCTACAACCAAGATACTATATTCCACAAGGATATCGTGACAGCCTATGTCAATATGATACCCAATGTGGTGGATTGTATAGATGACAATGATGAGACTTTCGACCGCATGTCCCAGATCTCACAAACCTCAGCAAACATTGAGATGGCCACCAGTTCAATGTGCGAGCTGGACTGTGACACTGAGATCTCACTCAATAAGATCACCCCCTCCATGCCCAATGGGATCCATTGAACCAACCTTTCTCTTGTTGACCAAGTCATGTCTGTTTATGGTGATACATTATCTTTTGGTGCCCATACATTTGAAATAAGTAAATTATGATGACTCTATAGTAGTATACCTATATTAAAGTTATGTCAATGTTGGTGTGTTTTACGTATGGGGACAACATTTTTGTTTTATTGCCATGTATTGGAACCAGACATTGTTCTAAGCACTTTACTGAGCTCTTTTTAAAGGATGACAATGCATGGGTCATGGTTACACACTCTCCAATACCTTACATTTCACATCAGCTAATATATTATTGGAGTCATTCATGAAACTGATGCAGTAGAAAACAATATTTATTCATGTATATAGTGCCATTAATTCAAAAGCACTTTACATACATTGTGCCCATTGGGGCTCACAATCTAGATTCCCTATCAGTATGTCTTTGGAGTGTGGGAGGAAACCCACACACAGGGAGAAATTACAAACTCCTTTGCAAATGTTGTTCTTGGTGGGATTGGAACCCAGGACCCTAGTGCTGCAAGGTTTCAGTGCTAACCACTGAGCCACCCAATATATATAGTGCAGTGCTAACCACTGAGCCACCCAATGTATAGTGCAGTGCTAACCACTGAGCCACCCAATATATAGTGCAGTGCTAACCACTGAGCCACCCAATATATAGTGCAGTGCTAACCACTGAGGCACCCAATATATATAGTGCAGTGCTAACCACTGAGCCACCCAATATATAGTGCTGTGCTAACCACTGAGCCACCCAATATATAGTGCAGTGCTAACCACTGAGCCACCCAATATATATAGTGCAGTGCTAACCACTGAGCCACCCAATATATATAGTGCAGTGCTAACCACTGAGCCACCCAATATATATAGAGCAGTGCTAACCACTGAGCCACCCAATATATAGTGCAGTGCTAACCACTGAGCCACCCAATATATATAGTGCAGTGCTAAGCACTGAGCCACCCAATATATATAGTGCAGTGCTAACCACTGAGCCACCCAATATATATAGTGCAGTGCTAACCACTGAGCCACCCAATATATATATTGCAGTGCTAACCACTGATCCACCCAATATATATATTGCAGTGCTAACCACTGAGCCACCATGAAGTGCTAACCACTGAGCCACCCAATATATATAGTGCAGTGCTAACCACTGAGCCACCCAATGTATAGTGCAGTGCTAACCACTGAGCCACCCAATATATAGTGCAGTGCTAACCACTGAGCCACCCAATATATATAGTGCAGTGCTAACCACTGAGCCACCCAATATATATATTGCAGTGCTAACCACTGAGCCACCCAATATATAGTGCAGTGCTAACCACTGAGCCACCCAATATATAGTGCAATGCTAACCACTGAGCCACCATGAAGTGCTAACCACTGAGCCACCCAATATATATAGTGCAGTGCTAACCACTGAGCCACCCAATATATATATTGCAGTGCTAACCACTGAGCCACCATGAAGTGCTAACCACTAAGCCACCCAATATATATAGTGCAGTGCTAACCACTGAGCCACCGTGCCGCCCAATGTATGGGAATCCAACATCGTTCTAAGCACTTTACTGAGCTCCAGGCTTATCTTCTTGACATGGGGGCAATGCATGGGGTCATGGATGGTAACATACTCTCCAGTATCCTACATTTCACATCAAACAATAACAGATAATATATTACTGGAGGCATTCATTAAACTGATGCAGTACAAAAAACTGTATTTTTTTCCCCTAGACATGTTCTTTTATCTCCTAGTCTGGTCCAGTTGTTTGCCATAGGCATCACATTTTTTTTAATATACTAGTGCATCTCTATGAATTAGAATGTCATCAAAAAGTTCATTTATTTCAGTAATTCAATACAAAACAGTGAAATGTATATATTATATAGTCATTACAGAGTGATCTATTTGAAGTGTTTATTTATGTTGATGTTGATGATTATGGCTTACAGCCAAGGAAAGCCCAAGGGTCTTTATCTAAAAAAATTAAGAAACTTAAAGTAGGGAGGATGAAGGGTGTGAGAGATAAAATATGACCTAAATAGGTATCAGAGGCTTCACCTTGTGTGGTTGTTAGGGTCACAACCACTATAAAAGCAGATCGCGGCTGCAGAATAGGGAGGCTGAATGGTTAAAGACCGCACTGCCGTATTCCACAAGACATCAAAGGGTGGATATAATATTGCTTTATTAGTCAACGCGTTTCAGGGCTCCCAGAACCATGGCAATATGATTATGATTTTTGATGATATTCTAATTCATTGAGGCGCACTGGCAGCTGCAACATGAAAAAACCATCCAACTGCTCCGTTAAGTAAAACCCCGATGAAACCCTTGATACATTGTAACTATCTGCCTTGCATTATTATCCCACCAGATGTCACGAAGCTTCACAATGATTTCAAACCCTGTGACTCCGCTAACGAGTAGGTTATATAAGGAAATGTTATATAAATGTAAAACCCAAATCAGACTCCCATCTGCTATGGAAAGGGTTAAAGAGGCTCACAATAAGGCATCCACTGCTATAATCACTTATTGCTGTCTGTGAGACCGAGTAATCCTTCCGCAAAGCTGCTCAGTGTTTCTAAAACACATAATACCAAAAAAGCAACTCATGATACAAAGCCCTATATGCTGCTTGTGAGATGTCCGCAGTGCCCCCATGTGTGTAGCCGAACATTACCATCCCCCACCCCCCAGTAAATTAATACACCCCCCCATGGCTGTCTGTAGTCCTCTACCTCCAAAAGGTATTGGTTCCATTGCTTTAATGAATCAAGTGCTCTTACATATCAGGATATGGATTTGGATATAGTGACTGTGTACGTGTACTTACATATTAGCGTGTTGTGTATATAGAACGTGTCTGTGTATTTATTTTCTTTCCACAAGTGCAGTATTATATCATTGACTGTAACATTAAAAATACATTTTATGATTTATTTTTTTTAATAATTTAGTGTTTATAATTATACACATGCTGCTGTGTAAGGGTTCGTATATGGGGGGGTAATAAAGATTGAGCAGAGTATTCTATGAATTATAAAGTTGTACCAGACTTGGATGCCTAAGGATTCCTTTGGCAATTTTCACACAGTGCGTTTTTCCTGCCTTTTTAATGCGTTTTTACCATGGTTTTTTGCTAATCTAAACTTGCGTTTTGGATTAACATTAGAACCCATGGGAATCAGGGAAAAG
>JARQOC010000003.1:68221659-68267513 GCA_033576535.1 Allobates femoralis
GCCTTTTACATAAAAGCTTTTATGCCAGTATTCTGTTTTAAAAAGCTTTGATAAATTGCAAAGCTTTGGTGCTATTTTCATCAAGTTCAAGGAGCTACATTGAAATGATGCATGACAACTGATACTTGTTAAATATGTGACGAATGGCATAGTTTACTACCCCAAAAATCTTACTCCAGCAGGGACTGGATTAGGATTTGTTGTGAGGTGCGCACAGAGGTGTACGCTGCTTGTCCAGTGCTCCTGGCTTATGAAGATACATATGTATCTAATTCATGAGCAACACTGGTCTTGATGAATCGGGGCCTAAGACTTTTATTCCTTTGTCACAATGAGGTCCGATACTTAGAACCGTTACAGTTACTTTACAGAGGTTGAAGAATTCTGCTGCTTTATCTTCCTGGACTGATTATTCATTGTCAAAATTCTCAGTTCTTTGGTAAATAGACAACCCCCATTACAGAGACCAATGGTCATATTGCAGTCAGGATGGCGTACACCTCTTGTTTGACTTTATGTGCTAATTTCGGCTACATCTTTGGACTTCAACCTTCAGGTCACTTTCTTCTTCCAGGATTTAAGCCATCATTCACATTAGACTAATGTTGTTTGAATCTACTGATATTGATGAGTTTGGCATCCTAACAATTCCCTATTGGGAGAGCAAAGTAAGGTCAGCAAACCATTATGGGAAGTTCCATCTTCCCCTCTGAGGACTGCTCGGGCCAATGTGTAATGCTACAGTCCCTCACAACTACTCTTGGTTCCCAGTTGCATTATAAGGCCCCCACTAGCAGAGGTATTTATATATGACTCCCCACTAGCACATTCAAAGTCCATTCTCAGAGGGTCACAGACTCCTGACTGTAGTGCACCCTTAGCTCCCCATATAGGAACCTGTGTGCCAATATGGTCACCATATTGCCTCCTCTATAGAATTGACACTCATTTGCTAAAATCATGCTTATCCAATTTCCATTCAATCTTCTTTAATTGGCCCTTCTACTTCTCCTAAGGAAAGTTCTGGAGTATTTCAATGGCCTTTTTGGCCTGCATTCAGGACCTCGCCCTTCCCTTTAGTCTACTCTAGGCTTCCTGCCTGAAATCCCTTTTTTTTACCAATATCTCTTTCTGTTCCTTAGGACATTCCCTCTGATGCCTCAATCTCTTTTCTTTGCACATGAACACCAGTTTACAAGCAGGTCTGCAGGTAGTTAGACATTAGGTCTTACTTATCTCAAAGCTGAATCCTATCTGAGTCATTACAAGGAAGTTGCATCCTGTTTGCCCAAGTAGCTCCTCTTATCCTGAGCTAGTTCCAATTATTAACCTTGTATGTACCTAACCTTTTGCAAATGAATCACCAAAAAAAACAAAACACATCTCAAACAGTGCAATGCATATATAATACTTTAGTTTCTCCAATGGGGTGTGGGCATAAACCTCTACTTCTTTACATTAACACTGCATTGTGTATGGATCCCTAATCATCGAACTAGGGTGTGAGATGTGTGATGTAACGCCCCCTGAAGAACCCTCGTGGTAGCATAAGTGACACCAACAAACACGTTTAACATAACATAACCAGCAGTTTATTATTTTTTTCGGCATAAACCTGCTTATTACTCACACATACAACATAAATCATACAGTTAACAGGTCATACGCAGTTTACAGGTCATACGACCATTAAACAGTTCACATTTGTTATGTACACCAGAGCACTAATGACAGCTCCATCGAGGATCAGGAGAACTAACCGTAGCTCCTTTGGCGGTTACGGCCGCCTAGCAGTATATACACTTTACATGTTATACATATTATACATACTCAGCAGAACATTATCGACATCACAGTATGTTCTAATGGCGACTACGCCCTCCTGGCATTTACATTACACATGATCCCCAGAACCTTAAGGCGTCCCTTACCTCCCCTTACAGACCCAGTCTGGTTCTAATGGAGATGTCTCGAGGGAACGGTGAACTTTATGCTGAGTAGCATGTGAGAGACTGGGGATGTCTCGAAAGGGGCCTGGCATTCGAGACATCCCCAGTCTCTCACATGCTACTCAGCATAAAGTTCACCGTGCCCTCGAGACATCTCCAGTCTCCCACATGGCACACACACATACACAGTCCAGCATGGACTTCAGCCTTCTCAGGACTAGACCAGGTTCTGAGTCAAAGCATCCCCCAAGGTCTCCTCACCCTGCCCATGATGCCCAGCTGCCTCCAAGCCACACCAACACAGGCAGAGATCCCGGATGGCCGCCTCACCAACATGGTCAGAGTGACCCCCCTACATGTTCAGCCAGGACCCCCATACACTCAGGTGCTCTACCAACCTCTCGGTCTGGCCACAGGCTTCATACCGCTCAGAGGGACCGGCGTCTCCGGCAGGGAGAGCCAGGCGTCCTGCCTCATCCCCCAAAAGGGGATCATGTCTGGTCTCCCCCAAACACAGGCCTAGGCAGCTTTTGTCTTGCCTGCCACATCCACACCTGCAAAGCAATGTTTCAATCAGCACCTTTCACTTACACACAGACTTGAGAGTAATTAACCCTCTGTGCACCATTCAGGTCTTGTAAAGCAATAACCCCTACACACAGGTTCATATACCATTAAATGTGTGTGCACGGCTCAAGGCACATGTGATGTATACCGGCCATGGGCTTTCATGCCGGTCATACCTCACGGGTGGTACACAAAGGTAGAGAAAATCCAGTAATTTATTTACACTGAGCATGTCAATGGACAGCTCTCTTACCGCCCTTGTCCTGCTTAGAGACAGCACTCTCTGTCCTACTACTGAGAAACAGATTTCTTAACACTTGCACATAGGGACAGCTCTCTTAGTCCTACTATGCAGGGACAGCTCTCTTAGCCCTATTATCACGGGACAGCTCTCTTTTAGCCCTACTACCACGGGCCAGCTCTCTTAGCTCTATTATCCGTGACAGCTGTCTTAGTCCTACTACCCAGTAATAGCTATGTATGCCCTATTATCATGGGACAACTCTCGTTGCCCTATTATTAAGAGACAGCTTTCTTCGCCCTACTATCATGGGCCAGCTCTCTTAACTCTACTATCAAGGAACAGCACTCTTAGCTGTACTACCTGGGAACAGCACTCTTAGCTCTACTACCTGGGGACAGCACTCTTAGCCCTAATACTAAGAGACAGCTCTCTTAGCCCTACTATCACAGGACAGCTCTCTTAGCTCTACTACCAAGGAACAGCTCTCTTAGCCCTACTACCTGGGAACAGAGCTCTTAGCTTTAATACTCAGGGACAGCTCTCTTAGCCCTACTAGGAAGAGAAATCACTCTTAGCCCTACTACTTACAATTCTAGCATTAAAGGGATTTTCCACTTTCTTAAAAGTGGACCTCAAATGTTGTAAAATACTTAAAATACTAAACAACAGGTACTCAACCTTCCTGGATCAAGAGTCAGCTTTCTGTTGCTGCTTGGGTCACCGCATCTTGGCTGCAGTGATGATATTTCAGCTCAGTGGCTCATGCCATCTACCTTGGCACAGCAGCTGAACTCAGTGCTCTTGCACGCTGTTGACATCACGTCACTGCTGCAGTCAAAAGACCCAAATAATGGTGGAAAGCCGGGCTAGACCCGGGAAAGGTGAGTACCATCTGTGTTTGATATTTGATATATTTTGCAACATTTTGGTTCTGCTTTCACGAATATAGAAAGCCCCTTTAATGCATGTTTATATTTGCATATATTTAACACCTTTATTAAAGGCAATGGACAAGGTCTTCAATTCGAGGAATATTTCATTGGTGACAAAGACACAGCTCCTACATAGTCTGGTCTTTTCTGTTGTAACATCATGGTCGGAAGAATAGAAGAAACAAGGTGAAGAGAAAGACCAGCAACCCAATGGCTTGATACTATCAAGAAAATGGTGGAGAAGACTCTGGTGGACCTAACTATGCTGCACAAGATCAGTCTTCCTGCAGAGCGTTCATCCATCATCACCATGGCTCGAGATCGAGCTGAAGGTGGATACATAATAATAAATAATTGTTAATGAATGTAAGATATAAGAATGATGTCAAGTTAAACAATGTAAGTTCCTGCTAAGTGATAAAAAACACAAGAACCCAACATCAGTATTTATGCATTTTACTCAATCTTAACAGGCATTAGAGGTACTCCTTACATAAAACAATTGGTGTACAGAGTACATCATTTATATGCCACTCGGAGAATAATTACAGTTGTAGAAACAGAGCTGTATTTTTCTTTCTTAGTGGAATGTGTCCAAACTAGGGATGGGCGAATCTACTCGCTAGGACTCGTTACTCGGCGAGTTGTAAGGGACTCGCAGGACTCGGTACTCTGCGAGTTTCCCAGCGTTTACTCGCATGAGTCCAATGCAAATCAATGGCAAACGCTGACAAAACTAGGATTGCCATTGTCTTGCATTAGACTCGGCTACTCTGCCAGTGATAGCAGGGAAACTCGCAAAGTAACTGCTGTTACATTGCAAGCCAAGTCCAGCTGTCTTCTCTGTGCAGGCTGCCGCAGCTCCAGGGTCCTAGAGCCCGCCTGCTCACAGAGATGATGTAGCAGTGCTGAGATTGTTCTCAGTCTGCTCATTCCCTGTGCATAGACATCTATATCTATGCACAGGGGATGTAGCAGAGAGGACATCGCATTTTGGACTGCGTCGGACGGAAGAGGATTTTTTAAATTAAAGATGGAGTCCCTAATGGCTTTTTTTTTTATTTCTAATAAAAAATTTTCTCTGTGTTGTGTTTTTGTTAAAACAATTTAATAGAAATTCATGGCGGTCATGTCTAATATTGGCGTGACCGCCATAAATTTCGGGCTTAGGGCCAGCTGATAATACAAAGCTGGCCCTAACCTCTTTATTACCCAGCGTGCCACCGCCACCAGGGCCGCTGGAAGAGCGGGGTTCAGCGCCAGAGGATGGCGCTTCAATGAACGCGCCATCTTCTGGGGCGGCTGCGGGCTGCAATTTGCAGCGGGGGGTGCCCAGAAAGCTTGGGCATCCCTGCGCTGCGGATTCCAGCCCCCAGCTGCTTAGCTGTACCTGGCTAGACATAGAAATTGCGCGGAGCCCCACGCATTTTTTTTTTGTTATTTCATGATATTCATGAAATAATTAAAAAAAAGGGCTCCCCTATATTCTTGGGTCCGGCCAGGTACAAATAGGCACCTGGGGGTTGGGGGCAGCCCGTCGCTGCCTGCTGGATCCGGCTAGTTCCAGAAATACGGCGAAGCCCACGTGAAATTTTTTTCTGACAAATCCATAAAACTATGTAAATAAAAGGGACTGCATCTTTATTAACCCCTAGACCATGGGCGAGGGGTTAATAAAGATGCAGTCCCTTTTTTAGGATTGTTTTATGGATTTTTCAGAAAAAAAATTACATGGGCTTCGCCATATTTCTGGAACCAGCCGGATCCAGCAGGCAGCGACGGGCTGCCCCCAACCCCCAGGTGCCTATTTGTATCTGGCCAGACACAAGAATATAGGGGAGCCCTTTTTTTTATTATTTCATGAATTTCATGAAATAATTAAAAAAAAATGCGTGGGGCTCCGCGCAATTTCTATGTCTAGCCAGGTACAGCTAAGCAGCTGGGGGCTGGAATCCGCAGCGCAGGGATGCCCAAGCTTTCTGGGCACCCCCCGCTGCAAATTGCAGCCCACAGCCGCCCCAGAAGATGGCGCGTTCATTGAAGCGCCATCCTCTGGCGCTGAACCCCGCTCTTCCAGCGGCCCTGGTGGCGGTGGCACGCTGGGTAATAAAGAGGTTAGGGCCAGCTTTGTATTATCAGCTGGCCCTAAGCCCGAAATTTATGGCGGTCACGCCAATATTAGACATGACCGCCATGAATTTCTATTAAATTGTTTTAAAAAAAACACAACACAGAGAAAATTTTTAATTAGAAATAAAAAAAAAAAGCCATTAGGGACTCCATCTTTAATTAAAAAAATCCTCTTCCGTCCGACGCAGTCCAAAACGTGATGTCCTCTCTGCTCATCCCTGTGCATAGATATAGATGTCTATGCACAGGGAATGAGCAGACTGAGAACAAATCTCAGCTCTGCTACATCAGGCAGCATGCGGGCTCTAGGACCCTGGAGCTGCGGCAGCCAGCACAGAGAAGACAGCCGGACTCTTATCTGTGCGAGTTTCCCAGCGATTACTTGCAAAGTAAACGAGTCCAATGCAAATCAATGGCAAAACTAGGATTGCTTCAGGCTGAAGCTTCCATCTGCGATTTGTAAATCTCACACTACTCGCTATTACTCGCTTCCCCATTCATTAACATTGGACTCGCTAGACTCGCAACGAGTAGCGAGTCCCGGGCTCAGACTCGCTAGAGTCAAGCGATTCCGAGTAATTTAGGATTCGCCCATCACTAGTCCAAACGAATACTCTGCATTAAAGAAATTGTGGATAATAATAATAATAATTAAAAAAAATGCATTAAGCATGTAGTGCTGACTGGTTTCGAATATATATAAACCATGTCTACATGTTTCAGGGTTTAAAGCCAACAATAATAATAATAATAATAATACATTATTCCTCAGTGGAGGTATTAATACCATTACAGCATGTTTTTTTCAATTCAGAATACCAGCACAGACAAGAGAAAATAAACTTAATTTTCAGTGGATTAAACAAAAAATTAGATTTGCCAGAATTTGTATTTCAGCAAAATATGGACTGGCTGACCTCCATTTTGCTGATTGTTTTAGGGTCGGGAACTTCTGAACTCTCATAGACTTTGCTGCCTTCAGGATAGACATGCAGATTTTGATGCAGATTCTCAAAATCTGCTTCAATATAAGAATGAAACAACGCACCATGGCACAGGGCCTTACAAGCATATTGAGTCACAGAAAGAATCCCCAACATACTGTGAGAGCAGGCACGCGGGTGCTGGTGAGAGTGTGACAAGCGGTGCCATCACAAACATTAATGCAGTTCAGGCTTGAGGGGTCATATGGGGGCTATCTCTCAAGTTTGATCTGCATTGCACTCCCTGATGTCACTTCTCCTCACATGCGCAGTCCCATGATACCAGTGGAATATACCTGCTACATCTTGCGCAATATCGCAGATCTCGCAAGAGCCTGTGATACAATGCCATTAAGATTATCTCAGGTCACACAGCAGAATTCCCTGTGTGATACCTGCAATGTAACCTGAGACAGTCTCAGGGAAGTCACAGTTTGTCCCACTGCCAGGAGCCATGCAGTGCCTGCTGTCCCACCATATGAGGGATGCAGTCACTTATCTTGCCCCCCATGTACTGGGACTACTTCAGCTTTTATTTGGGTTTCATTTTTTTTTTCTTTTCTAATTATTTTTACATTCTTTTTTGGGGGGAGTTGGGTGGAATGGGTGATTTTATTTTTAAATAAAATGTTGAAAGAGGGATGTATTGGGGTTACCGTATATACTCGTGTATAAGCCGACCAGTGTATAAGCCGACCCCCCTACTTTTGCCCCCAAAACCTGGGAAAACCTATTGACTCATGTATAAGCTGAGGGTGGACCCCAGCACAGGTATACAGCCCCCCGCAGTGTGGTATACAGCAGCCTCCCCAGTGGTAGTATACAGCAGCAGCCCCAGTGGTAGTATACAGCAGCCCCAGAGGTATATACAGCAGCCCCAGTGGTAGTATACAGCAGCAGCCCCAGTGGTATAAACAGCAGCAGCCCCAGTGGTAGTATACAGCAGCCCTAGAGGTATATACAGCAGCCCCAGAGGTATATACAGCAGCCCCAGTGGTAGTATACAGCAGCCCCAGCGGTAGTATACAGCAGCCCCAGAGGTAGTATACAGCAGCCCCAGAGGTAGTATACAGCAGCCCCAGTGGTAGTATACAGCAGCAGCCCCAGTGGTATATACAGCAGCAGCCCCAGTGGTAGTATACAGCAGCCCCAGTGGTAGTATACAGCAGCAGCCCCAGTGGTAGTATACAGCAGCAGCCCCAGTGGTAGTATACAGCAGCAGCCCCAGTGGTATATACAGCAGCAGCTCCAGTAGTTAGTATACAGCAGCCCCAGCGGTAGTATACAGCAGCCCCAGAGGTAGTATACAGCAGCCCCAGAGGTAGTATACAGCAGCCCCAGTGGTAGTATACAGCAGCAGCCCCAGTGGTATATACAGCAGCAGCCCCAGTGGTAGTATACAGCAGCCCTAGTGGTAGTATACAGCAGCAGCCCCAGTGGTAGTATACAGCAGCCCCAGTGGTAGTATACAGCAGCCCCAGTGGTATATACAGCAACCCCCACCCCCCATATCAGTATACAGGCCCCCCCTTGTGCAGCAATCCTGTAAAGGAATAGATTGTTATACTTATCCCTGCCGCTATCTCGCTGCCGCTGTCCCGCCGCCGCTATCGCGCTCCTCCGGCTTCATCCAGCGTCTTCCGGCTTCCTCCTCTGTTCGGCGCACAGACAATGACGTCATTGCCTGCGCCCACCGGAGGAAGCCGGAAGAAGCCGGATGAAGCCGGAGGAGCGCGATAGTGGCGGCGGGACAGCGGCAGCGGGACAGCGGCAGGGATAAGTATAATAATCTATTCCTTTACAGGATTGCTGCACAAGGGAGGGGCCCTGTATACTGATGGGGGTGGGCGGCCTGTATACTGTATACAGTGTATACAGTATACAGTGACTCGTGTGTAAGCCGAGGGGGGGACTTTTCAGCCCAATTTTTGGGCTGAAAAACTCGGCTTATAAGCGAATATATATGGTTATTTTCAACCAGATTTGGTGACTCTCATTGAGACGGCTGCAGAATGCTAAGGCTCACCATGCTGAGAATTCTGGCCTCCAGCTGCCTGGTTTACCTTGGCTGACAATCAAAAATATAATGACTTGCACGCCCATTTTTACAATGCTTTACAGTGGAACCTTGGATTACAAGTAACTTGGTTTGAGAGCATTTTGCAAAACAAGCTAACAATTTTAAAAAAATGTAATTTGGTATAAGGAGATTTGCAATAAGAGCAAAATGTGAGCTCTCCCTACCCCTCTACAGTACTGAGCCACCCTCCCTGCACAGATACAGTACAGGACTCACCATTTCTAGGACACGCACATAAGCCATCAATCACAGCCTTTTCCTCACTTCTGGGTTCTGGGGCTTTGCATGTTCACCATGCTCTGGACATGGAGCCTTCATACTTGATACTGTACATGTGTGACGCCGCTATTACACCAAGTTTAGGTCCAGCATCTGATTAAATTCCTGCACATATGTACACTGTATGTACCATAGGACTGCAATTAATTTTACAACTGTAATAATCAATACAGTAGATATTTTTGGGTTGTGGAATGAATCACCTGCATTTCAATTATTTCTTATGGGAAAATTGCTTTGATGTACAAGTGATTGGATTACAAGCACATTCATGTAACAAATTATGCTCATAATCCAAGGTTCCACTGTATTTAGTTTTACAGTAATCTGATGTCTGTTTGGTTGCCATTCTAGCAACCAATCATGAATGCCAGCAGAGAGTGTGGGAGGGTCTAAATCTGAATTAACCAATTAACGAGGGGAAGCAATGAGGTTCATGAGCGGGTCAAAAATCAGGGTGATCGTGGCGCTGAAGCTTGGTAAATTATAGTCTAGCAATTTTATGTCTGTGCCAAAGCAGCGGGGCTCCATGGTAATACGGTTTGAGCTGTGTTCGGCAGCTTTTGGGCCCCTTTGGAGGTGTTTTGTAGGCCCTTGATTTTGCCTCCAATTGATTTGAATGGGGTTTGGAGGTTCAGCAAACTGTTTGCCAATCTATTTGGCGAACATATGTCCGCTTGGCAAACCGAACCTGAACTTCAAAAGGTTCACTCATCTCTAATTAGGAAACCAATTCGCGCAGAATGTGATATGATGATAAAAGATGGAGATTTATGTCAGAATTAGCAGGATCTCCACCCTGTACTCTGTGCAAGGTTTATTCCATAATATCAGCGGTTGCTGTATATGTTTATTTGGTGCTGGTAAAACCTACTTCTCATACGATTTATATGAGTTTGACTTTTTTCCTATAAACCAAGGTGACAAGTGATAAAAACAAACTAAATCCAGATATGCACATTCATGTCCACAGCACGGACACATAGCCGTGTGTGCTGCCCTACTGGGCTCTGCCCTGCCTGTCACTTTGGAACAACTTTGGCCCATGTTTGATGGATTTGGCCCAAGAAGTTGTATGTGAAGATGATAATCGCAGACGTACATGTTGTATGAAATTTCTTCCCCATAAGCAAGTATTGCAAATATGTCATGTTAGTAGACCAAAAGTTAGAGTAGAAGCTTAAGTTTAGTCATTTTGGGGCAAATTTATGAAACACGTCAAAATGTAAAAAAATCTTTATTTCCTGTAGCAACCAAACAAAGTGCATCTTTCATTTGCCAAAAGCTGAATTTGGAATAGAAGCTGTGTTATGATTGGTTGCTAGGGGAAATTGAGATTCCTTTAGACTGTTCCATAAGTCTCTGTTCCTTTCATAGATTCAGATTCTATCGTTTTTCTGTCATATTGGCCATTTCTACAAAATTGCCAACCATATTGGCACTTTTAAAGGGAATCTGGGAGCAGCAAAATGCAGAGGCAGTGACCCTGATTCCAGCAATGTATCACTAAAGTGGCCGTCACACGCTACGATATCGCTAGCGATATTGTTAGCCATCACGTGCACGCGCGATCGCTTACAATATCGCTCACATCGTTGGTGAGATGTCACACTGAGACTCACCAGCGATGTGGACCAGCGAGATCGCTGGTTACTATGGTACACATCGGGTTACTAGGCGCCGCGCGTCGCTTAGTAACCCGACGTGTACCATAGTTACCATCTCCCAGCATAGGCTCTGCCGCTGGGAGATCGTTCATCGTGGTGTCATACACCACGATGAAGCAGATCGTTAAATCGTTCATCGCAAGATCTGAGCTCCGGAGCTCAGATCTTGATTTTGCGATTTTAAAATTTCTCGTTGGTCGTATCCTGCCGTCACACGCAGAGACATCGTTCAAGCGATGTTTAATCTGGCGCGTTCAAGCGATATCTTTCAAGATATCGTAGCGTGTGACGGCCGCTTTAGGCTAGGGCCAGGTCTTCCACATTGGCCGGATGATGTTACAGCAGAGCTCAGCTTGCTGTAACGCTCACCGCTAACGTCGGGTGCTTCCTATGAACGCTGGTCCATAGCAACCCGCTGTTTACTATGGATACAGCTTCACAGGAAGCCCCAGTGTGCTTATCCAGGACGCACAGGGAAACGTTGTCAGCACTGTTTTCCTGTGCGTCCTGGCTCTAGCCTTACTTTACTGGATGCTGCAGTTTTGATTATAAACTATTTTATCTGCTGCAGATCTAGCAGTTCTCTGAACACTAAGCTCTACATATGTATCTTAATTTGCACAATCTCATCCCTATCTTAATTTGCACAAACTCATCCGTCTTTACTACTCAATTCACAGAACAATTTAATTAAAACAGGACGTCTGAGAAACAGCATAGAGTATTTTGTAAATGCTCTTATCAACAATGAAAATACCGTATCGAGAAGAAGTCATTGAATTAAGGAAATCACAGGATGAATAAATATGTTAATGATATGCAAATGATAAAACTATGGAAATTAAATTTGTGCACTATGTTCATGTTATGGACTGCTTTTGCGGTGCTTTATCAGACAAATTCCGGGCAGAATCTGCCTGAATAAGATGCCGTCAGCATAAAGCCACAGACAGCTCTGGAGGCAATTTTTCTACTGAAAAAAGGGTCAAGCGTTAAATTAAAACTACCCAACCAGGGTAGTACATAGAAATCACAGGTCTCGATAACTGAAGTCCTAATTGGGCCCCCCATAGAAAAAAAATAATATTAGGCAGAATTATAGAAGAGCGTACCTCACAACTTTGCAGCCCATGCAAATTAATTTTGCTCCTATTGAAGCCCTCTAGTTTTCCCAAGCACTAACATACCCCTTTCATTGTGTTGTATATACGACTCTCAGTATGTGAAGGCTTACACTAAACATGAGTTCTTCTGGAATCCTGGGGAAATCTTAGGCTGCCTTCAGACTTGCAGATGCATCTGCAGCGTTTTGCAGATGCATCTGCAAGCATCTGCATGCAGACCGCGGCCCCTATGTTTATAATGGAGCGCACGGCGGTCTGCAGATGCTTGCGGACCGCCGTGCGCTCTCATTGCCCGCCATTAGTGATCTGTGCGCACGCGGATGCCTGCGCACAAATCACACACTCCCGCCCGCACCATGGACGCGAGATGTCGCGTCCATGGTGCGGGCGGGAGTGTGTGATTTGTGCGCAGGCATCCGCGTGCGCACAGATCACTAATGGCGGGCAATGAGAGCGCACGGCGGTCCGCAAGCATCTGCAGACCGCCGTGCGCACCATTATAAACATAGGGCCGCGGTCTGCATGCAGATGCTTGCAGATGCATCTGCAAAACGCTGCAGATGCATCTGCAAGTCTGAAGCCAGCCTTACACAGGGCGACCATTATCCTACTGTACAGTAAAGAGGAGGCAGGATCTTCAGGCACAGTTATCACACAGTTCAGAAGTGGAGGTGATTATTGGGGTTTTATTCAACTTCTTTCCAAGACATAAAATCACTTTTGTTCATAAGATATCTTATCAACATCTATGACTGTCTCTATACAAAGCATTTCTCCTCACAGATCAATCCTCTTCACACTGTGTATAGAGCTATGCAGACTGTACTTGCCTCATACAAGGGAGGTGGGTGGGAAGGAATGAGTTGGTGCTGTCCCTCGTACTGCTATCTTGAGGTAATACAGAGTCTTGTCTGTCCTGAGGCTACGTTCACACATTTGCGTATTTTGCTGCGCTTTTTTACGCGCGCTTTTTGCCGCGTTTTTCGGCCGCGCAAAAAAACGCAGCAAAATACGCAGGACCATTCACACACTGCGCTTTCTTTCCCCCAGAAAGCGCAGTGATGTCACAGAGGGGAGGAAGAATCCGGCTTCCTCCTCCCCTCTGTGACAGCTGTGACAGCCCCATTAGACTTCACAGTGTGTTAATACACACTGTGAAATCTAAATTAAACAAAAGCAAGTGTGTGAAAAATAATAAAGAATGAATACTTACCTTCCGACGCCTTCTCCCGCTGTGCGATCCCCGGTTGTAAGTCAGATCTCTTCTGACAGGACCTGTGGTGACGTCAGAGGGGGGGCGTTACCGGGCAGTCCCATCGCTGATTGGCTGCTCGCGGTCACATGACCGCGAGTGCCCAGGAACGCCCCCCCTCTGACGTCACCACAGGTCTTGTCAGAGGAGATCTGACTTAGAACCGGGGATCGCACAGCGGCAGAAGGCACCAGACACCGGGAGAAGGCGTCGGAAGGTAAGTATTCATTCTTTTTTATTTTTAACACACTTGCTTTTGTTTAATTTAGATTTCACAGTGTGTATTAACACACTGTGGAATCTAATGGGCGGCCACAGCTGTCACAGAGGGGAGGAGGAAGCAGGATTCTTCCTCCCCTCTGGGAGAATACGCAGTAGTAGCTGCGTAAACAATTGACATATCAATTGTTTACGGAGCTGCGTTTTCTCCCGGAAAACGCACTGCGTATTTTTACACAATGTCTGCACTGCAAAGTGAATTTCCCATTCACTTTGCAGGCAGACATAAGGCACATTGCGTATTTTGAAAAGCGCGCGTAAAAAAACGGGGCAAAATACGCAATGTGTGAACGCAGCCTGAGCTACCTTATTTACAGCAATCGTTTCTCAGCAAAAACTGGTCTATTCAGCTTGTCTGTTCTCCATGTCTCCCTCACAGACCTTCTTACCTGGTTGTTATGGACCCCACTCCCCTTTCCCAGCACTCCCTGGGGCTCAGCAACTATTTCCTGACTTCTTTTCACATTATTAACCCCTATAGTTGCTGGCTGATTCCAGATCACAGTAGAGCTTCTATTGGTCACAATTGTCCCTATAACATATGATATCAACAAAAATGCCCCTTAAACACAGTATGATACCCCCACAGTGAGTCCTCCACAGTCATCCACATGGACTGTATGATGACTCTACAATACCTCATTCCCGTTAAATATGAGACCCACATAATAACCCTAACACAGTATGATGCCCTTATGTAGACCCTAATACAGTATGTTACCCTCCTAGTGACCCTAACACAGTATGATGCTCTCATAGTGACCCTAACACAGTATGAGGCCCTTATAGAAACACTAACACAATATGATGCCCTCCTAGTGACCCTCACACAGCATGATGTCCTTATGGTAACCCCAACACAGTATGATACCTTCATAGTGACCCTAACACAGTATGATGCTCTTATAGTGACACTAACACAGTATGATGCCCTCCTAGTGACCCTCACACAGTATGATGCCCTTATGGTGACCCCAACACAGTATGATACCCTCATAGTGACCCTAACACAGTATGATGCACTTATAATGACCCTAACACAGTATGATGCCCTTATAGTTACCCTCACACAGTATGATGCCATTATGGTGACCTCAACACAGTATGATACCCTCATAGTGACCCTAACACAGTATGATGCCCTCATAGTGACTTTAACACTGTATGATGGCCCTGATACAGCCCTTCTCACAATATAATGGCACCAACAAAGGCCTCCAAACAGTACAATGGCCCCACAACCCTTCACAAAGTATGAAGGCACCAACACAACTTTGCAAGCAGGTACAGTTATTGAAACTGTGATGGTGGTTGGAGTTGGGTGAAGGAGGTTGACGCTATGAGTGGTATTTATCTCCTCCAACATCATCTGTTGGAAGGCAGTCAGGGGGCTCGCATACACATGCCTAGATAAGCACATCAAATTCATAATAAACTTTTAGGATTTAATTTACACAATTCAAAATTCATATGTCAATGACAAGGCCAGAAGATCTTAAAACCAAAGCAGTGACAGCATAGTACGTGTGAGGTGCAGGCCTAGGTAAGTATATTGTTTTATTATTTTTTAACCCATTTTTGCCCCCTTATTTTTTATGCTTTGAAGTCTGGAGCAACCAAAGACAATAATACATGTCTTTTTACAGTACGTTCGATTTCTACAAATATTTTATCTAGATCAAATCAAATTTGACTGTTGATTTGAGCAAATCTGCCAATAACAAATTTCAAGAAATTCACTCATCTCTAATTAATACCTCCCCTTTCTCAAACACATCCCTTCACCTTTACACCTTTTGCCTTATGGATTTTGCAGACGCGCCAAGACACCAGGCTTAGTAAAACATTTGTAACCTTACTAGATTTAATTTCCCTGGTATCTTCTACATTAGTTTTTGCCTTTCCTTTGACTGACTGCTCGACAATTGTCACTGATCCTTAAATAGTTAGACTACACAGTGGCATATCCTTAACGGTGGCAAGCTATATGACCTCTAAGAGGTCCAGACATGAAAAGCATCATCTCCTTCCTGGCATCCAGCTACACCTCATGACATCCACCAAATATGTACAGCAAACGTTGAGTGGATTTATAGGAAAATTGCCCCAAACCCAGCAGGCACCAACTGTCTTACACAGCAGGCTCTTGCCAGTGACTACCACGATTATAGCAACTCCTAGGACCAAAATATCAAAAGCCCTCCATCACAACATCAAACCATTTAAAATACCACAGAGCTTTTATTATGTTTGTACCCAATCAATAAAGCTCGTTGCATTTTGTACATGCTTGGCCTTCTCCAGGGTTTTAGTATATGATTTGATGAGCTTAACACCGTAGATGCAATAGTGAACAGCGGCCCTGACATTTTAGTGGTTAGATGGTTATACAAGAAAAGGGGCACTCTGTCACCCCCATTGAACCCCGCTATAGAATATGACCTCGTCTTAGCTTCTCATACAGCCAGATCAGAATATCCCACACACTGCACTGATGAGGGGCAATCACCCCGAAACACAGCGTCTGCAGATTTGGGTTCTGATCTGGCACAAATCCTAAGTCATATTTAAAGGCTTGTTAAGGAGTCAATTACGACTTTTAAGATTGCTACCTTTATTAGGTGGCGCTAGAGTTTGGCTAGGGTCACATTGGCGTTTTTTGTTTTAAATCCTGATCCGGTTTTGAGCTTTAAAAAAGCTCAAAACCGGACCAGGAAACGCTCCTGATGGAAGCCGATGCAAAACACCGGATGGCTTCACAAGCCATCCGGTGGCCGGATCCGGCACTGCTGCCTGCGTTTAAAATCATGCAGGCAGCAGTTTTCGCAGCGTTTCTGGGACCGCACTGCGGTCACCGGATGGCTCAGGATGTGTAATCCTGAGCCATCCGGTAACTGCAGAGTGTGCGGATCCCGGCTATTGACGGGACCCGCAACCGTAATAAAGAGTGAAATTGCTGACCTAAATGACTGATAGAGGTCTGTAGGGGGGCTTAGACCCCCCTACAGACCGGGCTCCCACTTCCATAGTATTCTTCACCAATTTCGCACCGGGCACGGGCTCCTCGGAGCTGCGTGCATGTCAACCAAGGTGCCCCCCCCCCATCACTATACAGGGGTGCATAGACCCCTCTAATACAATTATGCTTACATTGATGTGTTTTACACAAAGAATAATCACAATTGCATTGTTAATTATATATTTACATGTGTCCGGAGCCAGAGTCCAGTGATTTCCAGGGGCGGGGCTGTGTGCAGCAGCCTCCGCCCGCTCCTTCTTGATGGCCGCCCCCTCTGGCCGTAATCCAGTCTTGTGAGGGCGGGCACGTCGTTAAAGGGGCGTGGCTAACTATGTGCCGCGGTTAGCCACGCCCCTTTAACGACGAGGCCGCCCTCACAAGACTGGATTACGGCCAGAGGGGGCGGCCATCAAGAAGGAGCGGGCGGAGGCTGCTGCACACAGCCCCGCCCCTGGAAATCACTGGACTCTGGCTCCGGACACATGTAAATATATAATTAACAATGCAATTGTGATTATTCTTTGTGTAAAACACATCAATGTAAGCATAATTGTATTAGAGGGGTCTATGCACCCCTGTATAGTGATGGGGGGGGGGCACCTTGGTTGACATGCACGCAGCTCCGAGGAGCCCGTGCCCGGTGCGAAATTGGTGAAGAATACTATGGAAGTGGGAGCCCGGTCTGTAGGGGGGTCTAAGCCCCCCTACAGACCTCTATCAGTCATTTAGGTCAGCAATTTCACTCTTTATTACGGTTGCGGGTCCCGTCAATAGCCGGGATCCGCACACTCTGCAGTTACCGGATGGCTCAGGATTACACATCCTGAGCCATCCGATGACCGCAGTGCGGTATTCTGCACACAGTTTTCAAAAAAACTGTGTGCGACCGGCATTGCATTCACCGCATCCGGATCCGGATGCGGTGAATGCAATCTAGGTTTTCAATGTGACCCTACCCTTTGTCTACTTTCTCACTGAAGTGACAATTTGCATATGTAATATGGACACCTAATAGGTTGATTAATAGCAGCCGGTGAGCCTCACTTCCGACCTTCCTTATGATTTCTATGTATGCCCCTATATAAAGACTTACATTCAGCTTTTGGTATGGTATCGCTATTTGTATGACTTGCATTGATGACTTGTTGACTGCTTAACCATTCTAATGTTTTCTCTATTCTCTATGACTGATTTTTTGGAGTGTGTTTACGTTTTCATGGTTTTCATACTCCAATGTTGTACTTATTCTACACATGCTTAGCATTCAATCATCCAGTAGACTACCCAATCACATCTAAGGCCAACAGAGTACTTACTGTAACTGCCCATACCTGACATTTGTGAAAAAGTGGGTTTGTGTAGCGAAATTATGATATTTGTTTGGAACAAAATCTGACAGTAAAATAAGTATAATGTAAAACCTAAGATCAAACTTAAAAAGAAATCTGTAATTTCGCTGACTCCCATTTAGATTTATGGTTATATGACATTTGTAAAGGTTGACCAAAATGTCAAATGCAAATTTATATACCATTGCAAGCAATTAATTACATCAGACAATTAAGGTACCGTTACACGATGCAATATCGCCTGCACATTCGCACCAAAGTCATGTGGTGTGGTCAATTGCAATCGATATCGTGAGTGCATCATATTGTGTAACAGGGCGATGCGACTGCAATTTATCGCTGGAGCGACATTGCCTGATTTATGTGCAGACAGTTATTGCATAAGCGATGTGGTAGGATCGCTCAGTGTGACACCGCAATAGCAATGATGAAAGCAACTTCCCCTATACATTACATTGAAAAATATCACTCGCTGGATTGCTCATACCCAGCAAATGAAAGGTGCTTTCACCATCCTACTTGCGTTGCCTATGATATCTCCCCGTGTGACATCTCCAAGGCAATCTTGGAAAAGTGCCAAAAACGTGCGCGCTAGGGATGGGCGAGTCTACTCGCTAGGACTCGGGACTCGGCGATTCTGAAGGTACTCGCAGGACTCGTTACTCGGCGAATCTCCCAGCTTGGACTCGCACAGTGACGAGTCCAATGGAATTCAATGGCAATAAGCTTGACTCTTCACAGATACCCGCTGTCAGCAGCGAGTCTGAGCGAGTCTACGATTCCGAGTCCTACGAGTGTACGATTCCGAGTCCTGTATACTGTATTCGGGAGTCGGACTCTCGAATACAGAATCTGTTATGTTCCGAGTCAGCACAGCGTGCGTGTTAGGTCAGAAAACTTGTGAAGATAGCCAATCATAGTCAGTAATGGCATAGCAAAGTTGGTTGTGTCAGGACTATGATTGGCTGCTGTCCATCGTGATGCCTATGTCATGTATGACAGGCAAGGCAGTATATAAGGCTTGTCCCCGCCATTTTGGCCACATTCCTGAGACGATCTGACCTAGTATAGGGAGAGAGAGATATATGCTGGAGCAGATCAGGGATTGTCAGTGTAGGGAAGATTCCTTATATTAACTGAAACAGCTCTTCTGAGAGCTAGGAGGAGGACAGAGTAGTGCTGTGTAGGCAGGCAGGCAGGCAGGCAGGGAGGGAAGGAAGGAGAAGCCTTACAGTGCACACAGGACGGACCTCATAGCTTAGCTTACTCACTCAGCTTTGCTAACAGCTGCAGTCAGATGCTTAGCTGAGGTGCTGTTTCCTTTTTGTTTTTGCACCAGATCGATTTTTGTTCCTAATAACCCATAGAGCGTTATTTTTTCTGTGGCAGACCAGTGCGTTGCTGCTCTCCTACCTTTAAATAGCACGTACACCACCTTAGGGAGTGTAGTGTGCGGCTTCACTGCCAAGTGTGAGCGCGCACACTTACCCCGCCAGCAAGTGACGCATACAGCAACACCAAACCACATCTCGGTGGCTGTGCGCACTTAAAACCAATTTGGACTCGCACACTTTCAGAGACACATCAGCGAGTTGTAAATGTCATTATTCGCTATTACTCGGTTCCCTATTCATTAACAGTGGACTCGCTGGACTCGCAACGAGTCCCGAGTCCTGCACTCGGACTCGTTGGGGTCTTGCGATTCCGAGTCTTTTAGGACTCGCCCATCTCTAGTGCGCGCTCCCGTGAAATTGCAGGCGATATAGAATCGATATTGCGTTGTGTAACGGTACCTTTAATCCCAGCATTATTGGATATATCACATATTATATAATGTAAGGGAATATAAGATGGTAGGTACAAGTGAATACTTGAATCTCAACATATTAGAATTAGTGATGAGCGAGTACTAAAATGCTGGGGTGCTCGAAGCTCGGGCCGAGCATCCCGAGATACTCGTGTACTCGGCCCGAGCACCGAGCCCAATGTTATCCTATGGGAGACCCGAGTATTTTTATGAAATGACCGCCGGCAGCATGTAGAAACCCTAAAAATGTCACAAAAGTCTCAGAAGAGTGCTCAAATGACATGGCAACACCATGGGGAAGACCCTTGGAAGTATTTCTCACTCAAAAGTCACAGCTGTGAACAATCCTGTCCGCGTTTCACGCCAATTTTACGGAGTCACCAGAAAACCTTCCAAAATGACACCAAAATGAATATTCAGGGTGGAAATGTTAAGGGCACATACCCAATAGTGAGATACAGCTGGTGTATGTTACTTTTTGTGATTACATGAAAGATTTTACGTGAAAACATTGTGCGGCACTCCGATGACCCTGAGAACAGACGTACAGGAAGCCCTGTCTTGACATAATGTGCCCATTTTGAGGAACTGGGTCTATTGTAGTATTTTCCTTTGCCAGGGCAGTCCAAAATTGGGAGGTTCACCAATGCCCCTGGATAGAGATGTGCATGAGGGCCTGTAAACCTGAAGTGCCCATTGTAAGGAAGTGGGTTATTGTAGTATAGCCCTTTGGCAGGGCAGCCAAAAATTGGGAGGCTCCACATTGTCCCTGGATAGAGACGTGCAGTAGGGCCTGTAAACCTGAAGTGGGTGTATTGGAGTATAGCCCTTTGGCAGGGCAGCCAAAAATTGGGAGGTTCCACATTGTCCCTGGATAGAGACGTGCAGTAGGGCCTGTAAACATGAAGTGGGTGTATTGTAGTATAGCCCTTTGGCAGGGCAGCCAAAAATTGGGAGGTTCCACATTGTCCCTGGATAGAGACGTGCAGTAGGGCCTGTAAAACTGAAGTGGGTGTATTGTAGTATAGCCCTTTGGCAGGGCAGCCAAAAATTGGGAGGTTCCACATTGTCCCTGGATAGAGACGTGCAGTAGGGCCTGTAAACCTGAAGTGGGTGTATTGAAGTATAGCCCTTTGGCAGGGCAGCCAAAAATTGGGAGGCTTCACATTGTCCCTGGATAGAGACGTGCAGGAGGGCCTCAAAACATTTTTCCCATTGAAAAGGAGCGGGTCTCCTGTCGTTGTAATGCCCATTCTAAAAGAACGGGCGAAAAAATTTACCACTGGGGGTATACCTGAAACAACAGCCTAACTATTGTAACGCTCATCATGGTGGCACATGAGGAGAAGGAGGAGCAGTCCAGCGATTAGCCAAAGTCCAGAAGTGTGTACCCATGGGTGAGTGTAGGTACATGGCAAATTCCCAGAGCAAAATTAAAATTCCGCTGTCATTTGTTGGTGGTGTGGTGAAGTCTGGCCCAATCCAACCCTTGTTCATCTTGATCAGAGTCAGCCTGTCAGCATTTTCAGTTGACAGGCGGGTGCGTTTATCAGTAATGATTCCACCTGCGGCACTGAAAACACGCTCTGACAAAACGCTAGCGGCAGGGCAGGCCAGGACTTCCAAGGCGTAGAGAGTCAATTCATGCCATGTGTCCAGCTTGGAGACCCAATAATTGTAAGGCACAGAGGAATGTCGCAGTACAGTTGTTCGATCTGCAAGGTACTCCTTCAGCATCTGGCCAAACTTAGCATTTCTTGTGGGACTACCCCGCACCTCTGGGGCTGTGGTACGTGAGGGGCTGAGAAAACTGTCCCACATCGTAAAGACTGTTCCCCTACCTCTGGCGGATTGGACTTGTGCCCCTCTCGGCCGTACGCCTTGGTTGTCCACCGATTCCTGACCTATACAGCTAGCGTTTTGTGAGGGGAATGCTTTGCCTACTTCCGTGACAATGGCCTTCTGGAACTGCAGCATTTTGGCTGACCTCTCCGCCTCAGGAATGAGAGACATAAAGTTCTCCTTGTAGCGTGGGTCTAAGAGTGTTGCCAACCAGTACTGATTTTCGGCCAAGATGTTCTGAACGCGAGGTTCACGAGCCAGGCAGTTTACCATAAAGTCAGCCATGTGCGCCAGACTCTTAGCAGCCATCACTTCAGTATCCAGACCAACACGATGACCGAACATGCTGTCCTCCTCCTCCTCATCTCCCCTGTCCTCTGGCCAGCCATGCTGAAGCGAAGGTATGACTGGTGTGCATGTCATATCCTCAATTTGGCCAGAGAGTTGCTCCATGTCTTCATCCTCCTCCTCCTCATCATAGTCCTCCACTGCACGTTCTGATGAGATGAGGCTGGGCTGTGTGTTATCACCCACACCCACTACTGTTTCTTGCTCAAACTCATCGCGCTCCGCCTGCAACGTATCCTCTTTGTTTTTCAGCAGAGACCGTTTTAGAAGGCAGAGTAGCGGTATGGTGACACTAATAATGGCGTCATCGCCGCTCACCATCTTGGTGGAGTCCTCAAAGACGGTACATAGGTCCGACATCCATCTCCACTCCTCAGGTGTTATGTGTGGAGTTTGACCCATTTCCCGACGGCTTCGGTGATGCAGGTACGTAACAACTGCCCTCTTCTGCTCACATATCCTGACCAACATGTGCAGAGTTGAATTCCAATGCGTGGGGACATAACACACCAGTCTGTGGGCTGGAAGACGCAAGCGGCGCTGAAAGCCGGCAAGGCCGGCTGAAGCAGCAGGTGACTTGCGAAAATGTGCAGACAGGCGGCGAACTTTTACCAGCAGATCAGACAGCTCTGGGTATGACTTTATAAACCGCTGAACCACCAGGTTGAGCACATGGGCCACGCATGGAACATTCGTCAGCTGGCCTCACCTCAAACTGCCACCAGGTTCCGGCCATTGTCACACACGACCTTTCCTGGCTTTAGGTTCAGAGGTGTGAGCCAGTGATCTGCCTGCTGTTTCAGAGCTGTCCACACCTCTTCTGCATTGTGGGGTTTGTCACCTATGCATATTAGCCTCAGCACAGCCTGTTGCCGCTTCGCAGAGGCAGTGCTGCAGTGCTTCCAGCTTGGGACTGGTGTGGAGGGTAAAGTGGATGAGGATGCGCAGGAGGAGGAGGAGGAGGCTGAGGAGCATGACATTCCGGAGCTGTAGAGTCTGGGTGAAACCATGACTGAGGTTGGGCCTGCAATCCTTGGTGTGGGAAGGACGTGTTCCGTCCCTCGCTCAGACTGGGTCCCAGGTTCCACAATATTAACCCAGTGTGCCGTCAAGGAGATGTAGCGGCCTTGCCCACAAGCACTTGTCCACGTGTCTGTGGTTAGGTGGACTTTGGCTGAAACAGTGTTGTTCAGGGCACGTGTGATGCTTTGTGACACGTGGTTATGCAATGCGAGGACGGCACATCTGGAGAAATAGTGGCGGCTGGGGACCGAGTAACGTGGGACAGCAGCCACCATCAGGTCGCGGAATGCTTCCGTCTCCACCAGCCGGAAAGGTAACATTTCTAGCGCAAGCAGTCGCGAAATGTGATAATTTAGGACTGTGGCATGTGGGGCGTTGGCAGCGTATTTGCGCCTGCGTTCAAAGGTTTGCTGAATGGATAATTGAACGCTGCGCTGGGACAAGGACGTGCTTGATGGTGGTGTTATTTGTGCGTGGGCAACGTCAGGTGCAGGGCCGGAGGCTTGTTCGCTGCCAGCATGGACAGGGGATTGGCTCGCACGCACAACACGCAAAGACGTAGCAGTGACATCAGCAAGCACCGCTCCTCGACTCTGTTGTACTTCCCACAAAGTCGGGTGCTTGGCTGACGTGCCTGATCATGCTGGTGGTGGTCAGGCTGCTAGTTTTCATACCCCTGCTGATGCTGGCATGGCAGGTGTTGCAAATGGCCTTTTTAGAGTCATCTGGAGCCAACTTAAAAAACTGCCAGACTCGGGAAGACCTAACATTTGCACAGGCACCTTGTGTCGTGTTGTTGTTCCGGGGAACGGTTGCCTGCCTTCTGCCTGCGGACACGACCCTGCTTCTTACTGCCTGTTGGGATGCTACGCCTCCCACCCCCTGTGCACAGCTGTCCTCGCTCTGCATATCCTCCTGCCAGGTTGGGTCAGCTACTGGATCATCCTCCATGTCGTCTTCCTCTTCCGCACCCTGATCCTCCTCCTGACTTCCTGGCAATTGTGTCTCATCATCGTCCACCCCTTGTTGAGACACGTTGCCAAGGTTCCCTTCATGAGAACGTGGCTGCTCAAATATTTGGGCATCTGTACATACCATCTCATCACCCACTTCAACAGGAGCTGGCGAGAGGCCAGATTCTGCGAATGGATACGTGAACAGCTCTTCCGAGTGTCCTAATGTGGGATCAGTAATGTCCGTGGACGTGTACTCGGCCTGGTGGTAGGAAGGAGGATCAGGTTGGGAAATGTGCGGTGCAGTATCACGGCTACTGACACTTGACCGTGTGGAAGACAGGGTATTTGTGGAGGTGCCCATCTGACTTGAAGCATTATCCGCTATCCAAGTAACAACCTGTTGACACTGGTCTTGGTTCAAGAGCGGTGTACTGCTGCGGGCCCCAAGAATTTGGGACAGGACGTGCGAGCGAGTAAATGTGCCACTTTGTTGTTGCGAAATTAGTGCTTGCACACGACCTCGGCCTCTGCCTGCACCACCATCACGTCCACTTCCTTGTCCTTTGCCAACGCCTTTGCGCATTTTGCCTGTATACAGCGACAACAGTCTGGTGACTGTTCAGGTCACAGTAAAGTTGGATTTTAGAACCTGCCTGTATAAAGCTATTAAGTACACCAGTCTGGTGACTGTTCAGGTCACAGGAAAGTTGGATTTTAGACCCTAACCTGTATAAAGCTATCAAGTACAACAGTCAGGTGACTGTTCAGGTCACAGGAAAGTTGGATTTTAGAACCTGCCTGTATAAAGCTATTAAGTACAACAGTCTGGTGACTGTTCAGGTCACAGGAAAGTTGGATTTTAGAACCTGCCTGTATAAAGCTATTAAGTACAACAGTCTAGTGACTGTTCAGGTCACAGGAAAGTTGGATTTTAGACCTTAACCTGTATAAAGCTATCAAGTACAACAGTCAGGTGACTGTTCAGATCACAGGAAAGTTGGATTTTAGACCCTAACCTGTATAAAGCTATTAAGTACAACAGTCAGGTGACTGTTCAGGTCACAGGAAAGTTGGATTTTAGAACCTGCCTATATAAAGCTATTAAGTACAACAGTCAGGTGACTGTTCAGGTCACAGGAAAGTTGGATATTAGACCCTAACCTGTATAAAGCTATCAAGTACAACAGTCAGGTGACTGTTCAGGTCACAGGAAAGTTGGATTTTAGAACCTGCCTGTATGAAGCTATTAAGTACAACAGTCTGGTGACTGTTCAGGTCACAGGAAAGTTGGATTTTAGACCCTAACCTGTATAAAGTTATCAAGTACAAAAGTCAGGTGACTGTTCAGGTCACAGGAAAGTTGGATTTTAGAACCTGCCTGTATAAAGCTATTAAGTACACCAGTCTAGTGACTGTTCAGGTCACAGTAAAGTTGGATTTTAGAGCCTAACCTGTATAAAGCAATCATGTACAACAGTCAGGTGACTGTTCAGGTCACAGGAAAGTTGGATTTTAGACCCTAACCTGTATAAAGCTATCAAGTACAACAGTCAGGTGACTGTTCAGGTCACAGGAAAGTTGGATTTTAGACCCTAACCTGTATACAGCTAGTCAATTTTAACAGTCTGGTGACTGTTCTGGTCACAGGAAAGCTGGATTTTAGACCCTAACCTGTATACAGCTAGTCAATTTTAACAGTCTGGTGACTGTTCTGGTCACAGGAAATCTGGATTTTAGACCCTGCCTATGTACAGCTAGTCAATTTGAACAGTCTGGTGACTGTTCTGGTCACAGGAAATCTGGATTTTAGACCCTGCCTGTATACAGCTAGTCAGCTCCAACAGTCTCCTGAGGACAGTTCTGGTCACTGTAAAGCTTGGACTCCGATCTGGATCACCCTGCCTATATCCTCCTAGATTAGTCCTGAGAAGGACTGTTGTGGTCAGCAGCAGTTTGCAGCCCTGCTCCGGATCTACCTATGAGGGCTGCAAATCTGTCCCTAAGCAGCAGCAGACACTCTCCCTATACTCACTGTCTGGATGGCTGTGTGCAGAGCACATCGTGGTATTTTATTTTTCTTAAAGTGAACCTGTCACCAAATTTGAGCGTGTGAAGCTAAAAACGTCACCTTCAGTAGTGCTTATGCTGCATTGTAAGATGTAGGCTATTATGCCCTGTCCCTACATGTACACCTAATAAATAAGTACTAAAAATTTCCCGCCCTATATTATAATTACCTGTTTCCAATCCAATGGGCTAGACAGTAGCTCAGTCGTGCTGCTTCTCCTCTTTGTCTGTCCTGCCTCTCCTCACCATCCATCCCACCTCTCCTCACTGTCCGTCCTCCCTCTCCTCTCCGTCTGTCCCCTCTCTCCTCGCCTTCTGTCACACCTCTTCTCAATGACATCCATATTGCACCCCTGAACAGCGGCTTCTCCGGATTGCGCAGGCACACTGCACACTATTGCAGAAACCTTAGCCTTTTGCGCATGCGCGTAATAGTTTTAGGCTCTGCCCACAGAAGGGCAGAGCACAGTGTTCAGGCACAATCCCAAGAAGCCTCTGTGCATGTGCGTAAGTCAGAAGTCACTGAGAGTGGGAGGCTGTCAGACAGCAAGGAGAGGCAGGACGGAAGGCAAGCAGAGGCAGGGCCGACAGCAAGTAGAGGCGAGATGGATAGAGAGGAGAGGTGGGACAGACCAAGCTACAATCAAGCCCATTGGACTGGAAACAGGTAATTATAATACAGGGTGGGAAGTTTTTAAAACTTATTAATAAGGTGCACAGGGGGAGTAAGGGCATAATAGCCAACCTCTTAAAATGCAGCACAGGCGCTGCTGAAGGTGGCACTTTTAGTTTCACACACCCAAATCTGGTGACAGGTTCACTTTAAACCATAGAAGCATTTATGGGTGATGTTGTGTTTATAGAAGCATTAATCGGCTTCAGATACGAAACAGATATTGTGAACGATTGTTGTCATTCACATTGTTAATGATAATTATCACATTTATAGAAAAATATAGTCACAAACACATTTTCTTTCTCACCTCTATGAATGGCATTGAACTCATTCTCTTGATTATTTACTTAAATGGATCATCTATAGTTTCATATTCATTTCAAATGCTATTTGATTCTTGCATTGAATACATTTTTATCCCAGAGTTATAAAAATAATCACATGTATTAATGAATTGCTCACTGTTTACCGAAGACATAATAGGACATTTGTTCTGGCATATTTTAGAGTGGATCTGTAACCTTTCCTGACATATTTGTTTCAGTAAGAAAAAGAATGTATTGTCATGAAATAACAATTCTAGAGCCTCATGTATCAAGACTCTGCATTATGCAATTTGTCTTTTATGGCTAGGGTCACATTTGCAAGGCATATTGCGATTATCCGGATGCGGTAATTCCAAGTGCCTTCAGACACATGCCGATCTCTGTGGACAACATGTCTCTAGGGAGGGAGGGCACTCCCTAGAGACATGTTGCCCACATCTATTAGTAACATAAACTCTTTGTTCATCCCTGTGGCAGCAGGCATGAACAATGCATTCGGCTACCGCAGGCATTCACATGTGCCTTACAGTAGCCGGATGGGCTCCCATAGAAGCCCATTGTAGCAAGCCTGCTGCGGTTTGCAAACCACTCCGAAAACTGCAGCCTGCATGATATCTAACGCAGGCTGCAAATCCGGAATGGGTCACTGGATTGCATGTAGTGCAATCCGGTTTTATAATGGGCTCCTATGGGCTGCGGATCCTGATCCGGTTTTGAGCATTTTGCGTGCTATGCTCAAAACTGGATCAGGTTCTGCATTTGGTAATATGACCCTACCCTATGTCTTCACGAAATATATGAATTAACTAGACAGGGGCGCGATTCTATTGCATCGTGCGACTCTAGAATTTGTGCGATTATATATTAGTTGAACTAATTAATTGAATTAGTTGTTAATATTTTAGGTTACAAAACTAAATTAAAAATATGAGTGTTAAAAGCTCAGCGATAGTGGTAGAATTGTATAACTTGCAAACAACAAAGTAGGTGTATATTAAATATCATGAATGCTATTATAGATTAAAAGGCTGCTATTTTGTGGTAGTAACAAAAATAAACACATGATACGATGATAATGTTTAGATTACGTAGATTTGTCAGTACGGTAATGGCGGTGGGATGTTGCATCCTGTGACAGTCTGATATATCTGTACTTTATAGATTCATCATTATGATGGTGCCTGTGTGATGCTGCATCCTGTGACAGTCTGATGGATCTGTACTCTGTAGATTCAGAATTACAACGGTACCTGTATGATGCTGCATCCTGTGGCTGTCTGCTAGATCTGTACTTTATAGATTTATCATGAGATCAGATCTCATACTTTTAACTGATGAGGGGCAATCACCCCTAAACGCAGTGTCTGCAGATTGGGGTTCTGATGTGGCATAAATCCTAAATCATATTGAAAAGCTCATTAAAAAGTCAATTATGACTATTAGGATTGCTACTTCCAATAGGTGTCAATAGAGTTTGTCTACTTCCACCTTGAAGTGATTATTTGCACATTACCTTTATAAAATGGGTGTGACTCCACACAGTCCAAGTGTCAGCACTGATTGCACCGTGTCAGAGTGTATACCGACATGCTCCTGAAATAGCCCCATTGCCTAGAATGGAGACTATCATGAGGGAACAGGTTCATAGGTCAAGTTAAGGTCAGGTTTGTTTATGTGAAATGGATGTGGATGACCACGAGCCACCCCAGACCAGTGTAAATTGGTTTTTAAGCGCCAGAGATTTCTGGAAGCTGATTGGACCAGGGATGGCCTGAGGTGCCTGGCCAGGGCTATAAAAACCTGTGTCCGTGGGGCCACTGGTCAGTCACCTCAGGATCCCCTGGAGAATCCAGATGGAAGCCCTCCTGGAATGCCTGGTGCTGAGAGCTATAGAGGCCGAAGGAGAAGACTGGCTGCGGCGCTGCCTGGAGGATCCGGTCCCATCTGCGGCTGTCAAGAGCCCAAGAGTTACTGTGGAGCACAACGGAACTGATGATGCGGGTTCCCTGGAGTGAAAGAGGAGCCAGTGGACCAGGAGGGGACGCCGGGACACTCACTCCCCCCCGCCCCCGAATGCAGCGGTGATGGCTCCAGGAAGCGGCCAGCGAGGGAACAAGAGGCCGCTATCACCGCGAGACTCTCACATAGTACCGCGAGATCCGGAAGTCTCGCGGATTTTCAGAGCAAAAGCAGAGCAGGCACTGGGAGACTGGCGCCGATGTAGTAAATTCGGCTACACCGCTACAGCGCCCACTAGGCGGGAGTGTCATATGGTTGCCACCACAAAAGAGCTCTAATTTGGCGGCCACGGCACTCCATGCCTGGGGCACAAGTGAAGAGTCGGACATGGAGGTGGATTCCCACCAGTTGCCTACAGCAGCCGGAGCCACAGATGACGTCAGATGGCGACAACATCCACGGCAGGATGGTTCTCAGCTTATGGATCGCAGTTCTGCGTCAGCCAATGGTGAGCATGATATTATAATGTTAGATAATCCATATCCACATATGTTCCTGGCTAATGTAAAGGAACTTTTATCTGCAGCTGTATTTGCAGCCCTTAATTCTGTAAGGGATTCACGGGTGGGTATGCCATGGGGAAGAGCAAAAGCGCCAGCCAGGGCTGGGTCACCTGATTATTGTTAAAAGAAGCGTTATCCTGTGAGATGTCCCCATTGGGTTTCCATCTCTCCTCAGCCGTTAAAGAAAAAATTTGGGCTGGGGAGTTTGTGGACATTTTTACTTTGCTCCTATCCAGTGAAACGCATAGGTGGGATAGAAAAGATGAGAAATCTGAAGAGGATAAAAATAAAGTCTAAATCATTTAACACTTGGTTACAATGTTTTAACATATATGCTATGGTATTAGGTGAGAAATCCCCTGACTTATGTTCCGGTCTCTTTCAGCATGTAGATGCGGTGCTGGAAGCATACCATCATTTTGGGGGTACTGCATGGCTGGCTTATAATGAAGCATTTCGTCAAAAGGTGGCTGTGCAACCCTCTTTGAAATGGGGATGCAAAGATATGGGGCTTTGGCTTCACATGATGGTACCACAAAGGCAGGTTGCTTCAAAACACCCCGCGGCACAACCCATGCAAAAAGGGTTGTGTTTCGCTTTTAATGACGGATCGTGTAAGTTCCTGCATAATTGTAGGTACCGACACGAATACTCTTGCTGCGGCGGATCACATTTTGCGCTCAAATGCTTCAAAAAGAATAGGCAGGGTGCGGTTGTCTCTAAGGAGTCGTTTCTCAAAAGCAGTGACTCCGGTGAGACTTCCAGACATGCTGCCATGGTTAAATCTGTATCCCAACTGGCAGAAGGCAGAACTGCTTAGGAGTGGTTTTTCTTCAGGATTTTTTGTTCTGTTGATTGAGGGTTCAGGCTGTATGGCAGTTAATAACTTGCCGTCAGCCCAGAGGTACCCGTCGGTTATTCATGATAAAATAGTTACAGAAATAGAGTTGGGGCGAGGCTTTGGCCCCTTTATTGTTCCCCCGTTTGTGAATTTTAGGAAATCGCCTTTGAGGGTGGTTCCTAAAAAAGACCCTGGGGAATTTCGTATGATTCACCACCTTTCATATCCGTCTGGTTCTTCCCTGAATGACCAGGTGGATACGAAGCTAGCTTCTGTTAAATATGCATCGTTTGATTTAGCTGTTGATTTATTGCGTGCTGTCGGGAAAGGCGCACTTCTAGCTAAAACGGACATTAAAGCCACATTTCAATTGTTGCCTGTGTCCCCATCAGGCTTTAACTCACTTGGTTTTACATTTGAAGCTTTTTATTTTTTTGACAGGTGTTTGCCATGGGCTTTGAACTGTCATGTTTTTATTTTGAAGCATTTTCTTCTTTTTTGCAGTGGTGCGTACAATCGATTTTTACCGGCGGGTTCATGACGCATTATTTAGACGACATTCTTTTTATAGGTCGAGCCGATTAACATTTTTGCATTTAATGCGTCTTTTTGGTGTCCCGATCGCAAACGAAAAGACAGTACAACCATGCCGTAGTTTAGAATACTTGGGAATTGTTATCGACTCCTATAATATGGAATGTCGCCTTCCAATTGAGAAGGTGCAGAAACTTAGAGATATGGTCGGCAATTTTCTATCCAGGGATATGACATCTTTAAAAGAGTTTCAATCCTTGTCCGGGAGCCTCAATTTTTGCATTCCATATATGACTTGATTAAGGGTTTCTCTTCCCCCAGGGTGCAGATTGTCATTTCTTCTACCGTTAAGAACGATTTATTAATTTGGTCGCAGTTTCTCCAGCATTTTAATGGGGTGACATGTCGGCAGAGCATGTTTTCCTCCTCGACTGACATTCCATCATAGGCGCACCCAATGGGGGGGACCTACGTGTCTGGACCCCCCCTTTGGACGGCCCTGAAAAGTGGGGCAGTACACAAGGAGCTGGGCCCCTATGTCAGGAGACAGGAACAATTACACAGCACCCAAGGGCCCACAAAAGAGGCTACTTTTAGGGGGGCTTCGCTCCCCCAAACTCCCCCACCGGGGGCTTTGCGCCTCGGAACCCCACTGGGAGTGACACCCCCTTTCAGGGCCGGTGTGTGTTTCTTGGACCCCTACCTTGGGAAATTTCTGGGTGCGCCACTGCATTCCATTGTTATGTTTGGTGAACGAATCCAGAATGCGTCTGTTTTGCTTGGGTCAAAGCATGTCCCAAAAGTGACCACTGCGATGTTGGGAGCTTTTTTCTACAAATGCAACTCTTTGAGAGGTTTTTGCGGTTTCAGTAACATTCACGCTTTGGGGCGGGCAAGTGCACAATAGGCACACCTTATTAGATGTCCGCTCTCCTGGAGCCTACCTAGCCATCAACACGTTGACTGCTAAAAATAAGTGGGTGTCTTCTTTGTTACGAGAGTCCTGGTGTTGCTGCGAAGCAACATTTAGTTGAAAGCTAAGGTTAGCAAAACGAGGTTAGTTGAATCATACCATCTTATTTCTCATCAGCTTATCCAAGATTTCAAAAAGTGTCTCCAGGACACCAGCGAAAAAGGTCTGTCTTGTCCAGCGCTGCTGTGGAAATTGATTTAACTCTGGTGCCGCGCTATATCATAAACTCGCTGGCCCACACACCTGGGCTGACTATTCTACAGCATGGAATAATTGGGTTCGCTTTTGCAATAACCGCGATTTGCCTTGCTGCATTGGCTCTGCACCAGCAGCTCTGCCTTATCTGGAGTTCTTATCCAAGGAAGGCATGTAATATGTATCTTTAGCTAAGTTGTTAGCCGGAGTGTAATTTTTCTAAAATTGCATGGGGAACAGCCTATACCCAATTCTTATAAGGGTACAGGAAGCAATTTTCAAAAAAGATGATAGATGCCCAATAAACTTCAAACTATTGTCTAAATTATGGTCCATTCTGGGACTTATTTGTTTTGACGCTTATGAAGTGACAATGTTTTGTGCAATCTTTACTCTAACCTTTTTTGCAGCGTTGCGCATGGGTGAAGTGTTAGCGGCAAGCGGGCGATCAGTATCCAGTCTCTTGCTGGCAGATCTGATGCTTTCCAGGCGTAATATGACGATCTACCTGCGTAAATCAAAAACTGACCAACTTGGTTGCGGTGCTTTCATTTTCCTACAAAATTTAGGGGCGAAGCTATATGCCCAGTCTCCAATATGTCGACTTGGCTCCAGTCCCCAGGTTATGCATCTGGGTCCCTATTTGTACATAAGAATACCTTTACAGTTATCAGACTTGAGACTAACATCACATTCTTTTAGAATAGGGGCAGCAACAGAGCCTGCACAGCAAGGCATGCTGGTGGCCTCAATAAAACATATCAGCAGATGGAAGTCTGACACTTCTAATCCTTATATTCACCCAGAGCTGGCATTTCAATGCTAAATTCTTTTTTTCTTGTTCTGTTTTGATTTAGGGCCTAGGGTAGTTTGGATCCTTGGCCACTCTTTTGTCTATTGGGCACAACAAAGGGCAGTGAAGCGACGGTATTCCAAAAATTTGTCTTTTTCAGTTAACGAGGTTCACGTTTTTTGGCACAGGGTAAGGGGCCAAAAAAGGTGTGGGGTATGCTATGCAAATTTGTGTTGGATTTTTTGGGGCAAGCTTCCTAAACCTGATGTCATTGTCGTTCACGCTGCCGGTAATGACACTGGAAATTTAAGACAGTGGACTTGCTGTGGAATATGAAAAAAGACCTTTGCTGGATATCTCAGCAAGTACCGGGCACAACTTTGGTCTTCTCTGAGATCATATGTAGGCTATCTTGGAGATCATATGGTCATATCTTTTTAGAGAAAATCAAAAAGAAAGTGAATCAAGACATAGCTAAATTAATGCCTCCAATACAAGGTTTTTCTTATCAGCACTGTGACTGTGAGTTAGGCTAGGGTCAGATGAGCGCTATTTAGTGCGCTCAGGGGGGTTCCGTTAAAAGCATAGAATTTGGGAGCCTTGATGCAGTGTTACCGGCATGGTAACGTTGCATCAGCGCTGCCAATTCATCCTTATGATGACGGAGCCCTAAGTTTAGCTCAAACTCCGGCATTTGCATGCCGGTGTTTGAAATCTTGCACTTTTTCCTAGCGCATCACATGACGCGCTTTGAAGCATCTTGTGATGTGCTAGGAAAAAGCGCAAGATTTCTAACAATGGCACTCAGATGCCGGCGTTTGAGCTGCGCTCGGGGCTCCGTCACCATGGGGATGAACTGGCAGCGCTGAGGCAGCATTACCATGCCGGTAACACTGTGTCAAGGTTCCCAAATTCTATGTTTTTAACAGAACCCTCCTGAGCAAAGTTAATAGCGCTAATCTGACCCTTGCCTTAGAAGGTTTTGTGGAAGGCCTTTATAGATCTGATTAAGTACATCTGTCAGATATCGGCCTAGATATCTTCAATGTTGACATACAGAGCCTTGTTGAGGATTGTTTGAGGCGTTGGTTGGGGGGGACCTTGACTTGTTCAGTCTCGGTCCGGTGGGATGGTTACCCAACAAATACGGGTGGACCTGTTTTTAAAATAACAAATGGTTATGGTGGTTATTTAAAATATTTATTTATTTATTTATGGTGGAATTCTGTTGTAGTTTTTAATTATATTATTTCAGTCAATTTATGGAATTAAATATTTAAAATCCTTAATAAAGTACCAACCAATGTTTTCCCACAATGCTCTGGTGTTAGTGTGAAGTTAATCGCTAATAATTAAAAGGTAATACTAGTTTTTAAAGTTAAGAATTTGGGCCTTGTTGCCTTATAAGAAGTAACATCCAGTTATCAAATTATTCCAAAATATCTGGGAGTAAAAATAGAGGAACCACACGGCACAGAGGTCTGCAAACAAGTGTTACAAACTTGTTATATTATGGAATATACAAGTATTTCCTGCAAACAAGCATGTCAGGAGGGGTGATAGGTCATTTGCAAAGAGTCATATCTGCGTCTAATAAATCAACGAAACTTCTTGGTACAAGCAGCGAGTGACCTTTCTTGACAAAAGTGGATGTCACTCTGCGTATTCGATATTAGCTGTGACAATGAAGCTCCAGTACTGGATCTCTCGTAGGTTTTCACTCTCATAAAGCAGATTGTTATACAATGAGTGACAGTAGTAACACTGCTTTTAGACAATAATATTCGTTTTTTCTGCAGTTAGATATCATATGATTCATGTTTCACTAAATCAGTGACTATACATTTTGCCAATCTGCATTATGGGATACTCAAGTCAATTAATCAAACACATGATGCTGGTACAAAGGGCGTATTCATGAAAATGCTGATGGTATCTTATGTGATATATGGAAGGTACTAACAAGAGCCTAGGAAATAGACTCAAACAGTGAATTCAATTGTGTTGCTATTGTCAGGGAATGTATTCATATGCTGCATGTGTGGCTGCTAAACAATAGGAGACTAAATCTGTTCTACACCTATTTTATGGTCATACAGCTATATACACTGGGCCACATTTATGTATAGTGAGGGCTGCGGTAGAGGTGAGCGGTATGTGTTTCATATGGCTTATGACTAGATGCTTAACGATCACGGTTGCAAAGGGTGTGACCATTACCGGGCCCATCCTTCAGTGGGGGCCTTCTGATGCCATCTCCTACTTCAGCCAGATATGCGTCCAAAGGACATTCAGCTGAAATGGATTGCGGGTTTGAGATTAGCAGTATACTCCACCGGCCAATCAGAGGCCAACAGCTGAGCTTGGCATGCCAGGATTTGGTGTCGCACGGCAGTGACATCATGTGTCATCCGATGTCTCCTGGCAGCCTCTAGTAGTGAAATAAGGTGAGAAGAATATGTGTTTTTCAATGCATTAGAGAAAAGCACCAGAATGAGAGACATATCTGCCAGGAAGAGGCCCAAAATGGGGTACATATATACTGGGAAGTGTCCCAGGATGGGTACATATATATCAGGAAGTGTCCCAGGATGGGGTACATATATACCGAGAAAAGGCCCAGGATGGGGTACATATATACCAGGAAGTGTCCCAGGATGGGGTACTTATATACCGGGAAGTGGCCCAGGATGGGGTACATATATACTGAGAAATGTTTTAGAATGGGGGACAATAATCCTGGGATACATATATACCAGGAAGTGTCCCAGGATGGGTCACAATAATGAAGGGAAAAATATGTATGTCATTATAGGATTTAGAACACTACAAAGACACATACATATCACCAACATGTGTAGGGAAAGGGACCTAAGTCCAAATTTTGAACTGAGGCCCATCAGACTCTACTTACGCCACTAACTATAACCATCACTGATCATAATGTTAATTGCAAAGCATTTTCTTTGGCATAGTATGGGGGGACCAAAAAGGGTAAAAATTCTTAGGTATGTAATTATTATTACCGTAATTGTCCTCTTCCTCCTTCTCCTACTTTTATTCTCTTCTCCCTCTTCTTCTTCCTCTTTTTCTTCCATCTCTTTCTCAACTTTCTTCACTTCCTCTCCTTCTTCCTCTTCCTCCTCTTCTTTTTCAAGTCATTTTTCAGCCCAAGAAGTCATTTTTCAGCCCAAGAACAGACATTGCTACAGTCCATTCCCTGGACTTCTGTCTGGGTACCCAGGATCTTCAGGTGAGCGCTTTAAATGCTGCAGGTGCCAAATACATTAAAAAAGTTGAATCCCATGTTAGAGCAGGACCTGTCCTCTAGACTGAAAGATGCTCTTGGCCTGTACCATACTGTATTTTTGTTTTTTGATAGTGTTTTATACTGACTGCAATAGTATTCTATCCTGTCTTTCCTATATAGCTAGTTTGGCCTATTTTGCTAAATCTTTTACTCTGCCTGTGTTTGTTTTTCTTTCTCTTGTTTCCCAGTTAATATCTGTGGGGGCTTGCTATCCTTTTGGGGTTCTGCTCTGAGGCAAGTTAGCTTTTCCTACATTCATCTTTAGGAGCAGTTAGTTCTCCGGCTGTGCAGAGGTGTCTAGGTCTGGTTAGTTACATCCCAAGGCTACTTCTAGTTGCAGTGTGTAGTCAGGGATTGCAGTCAGTATAGTTACCAACGACTTCTTTGGAATCTGAATATTACTCCTGAGTCATCGGTTCATAACAATCACCCCCCCCCCCCCCCGAGGGAGGCAATGCCATTGTGGCAACCGGACTCTGGGGTGCCACATTCCCCACTAGTTAATTTTAGTACTCATGGACTGAGGAAACATTTTTATAAAAAAATAACAATAGAACAATGATAGAGTCTTAAAATGAAAAATTACTAAAACCAAAAAAATTTTGAAAAACACAGTCACTACGACGCTTAGTCCTTCCACCATTGTTGGATAGTGAACTTTAAACAAAATTGTGTTTACCACACCCAGTCCTGTGGTCTATTGGTCCATGTTTAAATGAAATGTTCAAGAATACTCAAACGTTCATACAAGTAAGTCCTGTAGCCATGGTATGCTTGGTGGTTGCTTATTTACATAGTTACATGGAAACAAAACATATTTACATTTTAACCTTGTTAACTTTCCACTTAGCTTGCTAACATTCCCTGTAACAGGCTGGGATCTGACCTTTGTTACTAATAGTGGATCTACACAGTACAGGTATTTCTGATTGTCTACCCTAGTCTCTAGTGTCCTCTGCTGGTGTTGTGGGTACACTAGTCACTATTCTACATGTGGACCTACGTAGCACGGGTATACCAAAATGTCGTTTTAGACTCACCATGGGATTGACAGATTTGCAGCTAGCAGGGGGGTCTACTCTCTTGTTCCACTGCAGCTGGCGGTTCTTCAGGTGGTTCTTGAGTCTCAACTGGTTCAGGTGCGACAGACTGGGGAAAAGTCAATACGGGTACTACAATTTCTCCATTCACTTGGGTGCACAATTCTGGAAAGTCTCCAAGAATGGTATGTATCATCTCTTCCTTGTTTTCTTGGGGTTGAGGTGTACCTTCGACTTCCTCTCTGTTCCTTTTTTTTAGATGGTCTCTTGAAACTGCCGCTGAGGTTTCTCCTCCATCTTTACTGATTAGACAGACTTTGGCGTTGTCAAAATTTGAAGGTAATACAGTATATGCCTCTGCCTCCCACTGGTCATGCAGTTTATTCATCTCTTCTGATTGAGGACTTGTTCTCCTGGTGCAGGTGCTTGTTTGTTATAGGTTCTCTCTTGCCTTTCCCTTGCATGAGACAGGTTTTTCTCCACGCACTCTTGCACTTTACGGTACTGCTGTTGCAATTTGGTATCCCAATCTGCTTATGGTGGGTTTGTCTCACGTGTCAGGACCGCCATGTCTAGGTCAATGGGCAGCTTGCCAGGTCTTGCCCTCATCAGGTAGGCAGGAGTACAATTGGTAGAGTTCAAAGGTATATGGTTGTATAAGTCCACTAAGTTTGGCAACTTTTCTGGCTACAAACTTCTTTCCTCCTGTGGCAAGACTTAGCCCAACCGGCTCAGGGTCAGCTTCACATGATCTAAGGCTACGAGTTCAAGTGCCTGGTGACAATAGGCTGTAGAGGAGCTCTCTGGCTGTCACGATGCTTCTTCGCAGGGCCACAGTCTCTGCACCTTTCCACAATAGTCTTCCTCATGTCAACCCACTAGAATCATTCACACAACAGAACTTCCAGCTTCTTCCACCTGAAGGGTCCTGCCTATCATGGTACACCTCCAGGACCATCTGGAAATCTCTCTTCGGGACCACTATCTGCCAGAACAGTTCATGGGTTTGTGCGTTGATGTGCTGCCTGCACAGCTTACCCCCATAGATGAATAATTAGCTCTTTTGTCTCCACAACTATTGTGTCTCTTGTGGAGCATCTGGATCTGGGTGTGATTCGGCTTGCATTAACAGCTCCTTGACTAAGCGGATGGCTGGGTTGCTATATTGCGTCTCGGCCCACCCCTGGTGGGGTAATGGGTTTAATGAGGCTTCTTGCATGACAAGCCGCCTGTCTCTCACACCATGGGAACATTGGGACGCACTACTGCAGTGAAAAGCCGGTAGCTCTATCTCTTCCAGCTTCTCTCCCACATCTGGCAAGTTGGGTGTCCTTGACAGCGCATCAAAGTTGTCGTTCTTATGCCCTGCCTGGTACTTGATGATAGAATTATAATTGGACAGCTGGGCCATCCATCGCACACCCCAGGCAAGACAAAGAGGCCCCAGGCCGCATACAGGGGACCCAGGCAGTGCACAGGGGCCCCAGGCCGCATAGGGGCCCCTGGCAGCATAGAGGGGCCCCAGGCAGCATACAGAGGCCCCAGGTAGTGCACAGGGGCCCCAGGCAGCATACTGGGGCCCCAGGCAGTGCACAGGGGCCCAGGCAGCATACATGGCCCCCAGACATTGCACATCACACAGGGGCCCCAGACATCACACGGGAATCCCAGACATCACACAGGATTGAGTGGTATACTCAAGAGCAGGGCCCTAGACATCATATAGGGGGTCCTAGACATTGCACAGGGGGGGCAGAGACAGCACACAGGGGGGCAGAGACAGCGCACAGGGGGCAGAGACAGGGGCCCTGCATGATGTCACTTCTTCCCTTGTGTGCTGTCCCTTCCCCCTGTGTGCTGCCTGGGGCCCCTTGCACTGTTTGGGGCCCTGTGAGCTGCCTTGGGCCTCTGTGTGCTGCCTGGGGCCCCTCTGCATTGACTAGGGCCTTGTGCACTGCTTGGGCCCCGGTGCACTTATTGGGGCCCCTGTGTGCTGCCTTGGGGCTCCATGCACTGCCTGGGGCCCCTCTGTGCTGCCTGGAGCCCCTGAACACTGACTGGAGACTCTTTATGCTGTCTGGGGCCCTTGTGTACTGCCCGGGGCCCTGTGCGCTGTCTTTGCCCTCCTGTGCGCTGCCTGGGGCCCCTGTGCACTGACTGGGACTCCGTTATTGAGTATATCACTCAATATTCCCGGGGTATAGTTTGGGCTAGGCCATAATATACCCAGGGTATATTCTGGTCCGGGGGGTATAATTTGGCATAGGCCAGTTTATCTCGGGTATATTCTGGGAGGGTGGGTTAATGTGGCCTGTTACACCAGGTGTAGAACTCAGCAACCGTGGGTGAAACTCCCCGCCTGCAGAGCCGCCGACTGATAAGCCAAGCAGGCTGCAGTGAATCTGCCTCAGCAGTGCCAGCCGTCTCCCTCAGCCTAAAGAACTCTGCGGCCTGCTCCAGAGGTCCCGCACCACAACGTCGGCTATCATTAGCCGAACACCACGGGTGGCGTCATGACAACAATTCCTAAAATCCTATTCCTTGAAATTTTATTGACACCGCCAGATTCACGGAGCCATGTCTCGACCCCTGTGACTCCCCAGAAGTACCATACCCTGGTTCCGAGTGTCCATGGCCCTGGGTGGGGTGTGCGTGTCAACTTGGGGTCACGAACAGGATGCGACCGACCCAATGCCTGAGAGAGACTTTAGAGAAACTGTGTAAAGAGACTTTGAAAATGCGACCTTGGAGGACAAATGCCATGTGCTGGCTCGGGGACATTCCCCGGCCCCCAATCGTGGGATGGGGCCACACAAGGAGCAAAAGAGCAGGCCCGCCCTAAGTGCCAGAAGAATGCCAAGGGGGCTTTCTTGGTGCCATGCTGACTCCACCCAGAGAAGTGAGCGACAACCAAAAGGTGGAGGTGCAGAGAATAAGTGGGGGAAGAGAGGTTTTAACAGAAGAACAGAGCATGGGGTAAGGAGAAGGTATCATAGCATCCGGCGGTCGTGAGAGTCCGGCAGGCAGGAAAACAGGAACAAGGTGATAAGGAGGGGAGCGCAGACCTGTTGCTGCTGGTGGACCTGGATTTTGAGGAGCTGCGCTGAGAGACCTCAACCTGAAGCTTCACCAGGCCTAAGTATGGACTCTTAAAAATTGGAAAAGGAGCCTGCTGAGAAAGATAGCCCAGGGGTCAACAATGTTGAACACCCCAGTCCCACCAGAGGAGAAGCCCGAGAGTGAGCAGCTAACTGAAAGTAAAGCTGCTCCATTAGAGGGAAATACCCTACAGGAACCTAAATCTTCTCTCCAGGCCCCAAACCAGAAACCCGAGCAGGGAGTGAAAGAGCAGGGGTGGAGCCGTAGTGGGGCAGAAGCTGGCCTGATAGTCCCACCAAGGGTAGAGACAGTGTTGCCAGTAGAACCCACAAAACAGAAACTGTGCAGTTTCATTGGGTGCAGGAGGAGGAGGAGTTAACGAACCTCCCGGTTGCAGCCTGAGCAGAGGAGGCTCATGTGGGAAGTGCGGCCGAGATCCTTGGCAGAGATAAATATCTCTGTCAAAGACAAGTGGCTGAGAAAGAGGAACGCCGACAATGCCAGGTGAGATGGTGGGCACAGGAGGAGGCCAACTTCAAGGATAAGGAGCACAGCTGTAAAGCACCGGCAGCAGGCCCAATTGAATGCCGACGTTGAGTTGTGTTGAACTTCCACCTGCAAAACAGGTGGGGTTTTATCAAACAACTCGATCTAGAGGAAGAAGTATTCATCAGCCAGAGAGATATCAAGTCTTATTTGCCCAAAGGCCATCAAGGTCAAGACTTTTACCCGGAGATGAGGTGGGATGTTTGAGACATATGGAACACCGGGGATGGTATGTCCTGAGGGTATACAAGGTGCCACCTCCCAGAATAGAAAAAGAGCTGTTACAGTAGAATTTTAAGTAGAAGAGAGCAGTTCATAATATATAGTTATGTAGAATATTAAGAGTAAAGTTAAAGGGATTCTGTCACCTCCAAAATGCCACCTAAGCTACCAAAACATGTCCCTGCAGCATCCTATTACTAAGGGCGTGTTCGTTATGTGCCCTGTCATCATAAGATCACGCCCTAATGGGCGTGATCTTTTATTCATGTTCTATTCAGGAGCCCTCCCTGTTCTGCACGGCGCTGGCTGGGCATGAATGACGCAAATCGCGTCATTTCGGGGATTGTGTGACGTCAGTACACCCACACCGCTCTTTAGGCTTCAAGCTCTGCATTGGTGCATGGGTGCACTGACGTCACCCGACCGGAAATGACGCGATTCGTGTCATTCATGCCCAGCCAGCGCCGTGCAGAGCAGGTAGGGCGCCTGAATAGAATATGAATAAAAGATCACGACCATTTGGGCGTGATCTTATGACGACAGGGCACATAACGAACACACCCTAAGGGCTAATGAATATAGCTCCTGCTAATTATAATACCTAATGAAGGAGTATTAAAACGTTTTTATGCACTTTCACAGGATGCTTTTTGGACACAAAAGGAGCGTGAGATTAGTGATAGGATGCTGCAGGGACATGTTTTGGTAACTTAGGTGGCGTTTTGGAGGTGACAGGATCCCTTTAAGTTACCGGCTAATTTATATAGTTGATTATAGCAATTAATGTGCCAGTGATAAGTGTAGTAATAAATAATGTGACTGGTTAGGTACCCGTGGATAAGGCACACTAGTTTAAGCTGACCACCAAAAGATGTCTATGGATGGTTTGATTTTGGCACTTTTACTTTCCAGCCCAGGATAAGGTGATTTGCCCTACTTACCAGGTAAAGGAACTAACTGGACACCATAAGACCTGGAGAACTGTGAAATCTTTGCACCTTCTTTGCTTTTATTATTTTTATACATTTTTTTTCTTTTTATATATAGATAGGGTATCCTTTTTGTTATGTGATGTTTAAGAAAAGAACCTCCTGGTCCGGGAAAAAGCCCTCTTGTAAAGTTACATTGTTATGCATGCACGCCGTAAAATGTGAGTTCTGTGTGTGGCACCCCACCAGTCTGGTCGCCATAAAGGGGTACTGTATTCAATGAACGGGTGTGGTGTCTTAGTCCTAAAAGGAAGATGGGATAACGAATTCAGGCCCTCCCAAACACACCCACAAACCCTAGGACCTAGAGGACCATGGGAAGACATTGGGGGAGGGCTCAATCAAAGAGGACAGGGGAAGAACCAATGGGGATGGTAGTGAGTAGGTAGTGAGTGAGGATTGAAGGAGATGGAAGCCAAGTGTGCAGGCATGAAAGGGGGAGCGGAGACAACCCCAGAGGCACAGGCGAAGTGAAAACAGCCTGGGCGCCCATATCTGGGGCTCAGATAGTCAAACGGAGGGGTTGATCGAGAACCAGGGAGCCGTCCCTCAATGTGGCAGAGACCCTGTGTGCCTGTTCCACTGAACCAGAGACCACGCAGTCTACAGGAGTGGTGGCCGCAACCCCACACACCCGCTGAGAAGGCAACCAAACTAGGGTCAGGAGGAAAGTACCAGTTGTCCGAGAGGACCTGTGGATGCTAGATCGGGGCACTGCATGGGGAAGCGCTGACAGGAGAGGCGAAGAAGTAGCACTGGGAGACAGAGACCAGAGAACGAAGAGCCACACAAAGGGTCCGGGGCAAACTATCCCAGTTCCTTTTGGACAAGCCAGACTGGACTTGGTAGAGAGAAGTGCCCTGTGGCCAGTTGCAACTTCAGTGAGTAAACTGGGTGCAGATTTCCAACACTGTGTGAGACTGTTGAGCCCCCTAATAGCCTAGAGTGTGGGCTGCGTGGGCTTGTGGCCCCCCCAATTGAGTTGTCTTGTAGCCAGGGGTGAACCTAGCCTCTCTGCTGCCTGAGGCGAACTACAGAACGGCGCCCCCCCCCCCCCCACCTCAAGGATGTCAGCGCCATCACACACACATAGAGGAACCACAGAAGAATCCAGAACAAGGGTTATTAATGGCAATGGCGGCTTGGCACAACCTACAGACACACAATAATGGCGGCAGAGCGGTGCTCCTGTAGCTGACACAGTCCTGCATCCTTATAGCACAGGAGGCAGCACTGATTGCAATCTATTATCTCTGGTACATGCCTACAAAACTCTGGGCAGCTCCAATGTGGTGCTGCCTGGCACCGACTAGTCAGACATGTCCACCATGCCCCATCATCCACACACCACAGGTAACGATCTGCAGTCTAAGCATCAACAAGCCGCCACCACACTAAGGCTACCTTCACATTTGCGTTCCCTCCGCAGCGTTCTGTGGAGGGGATCCACAATGTGACCGCAGCACCGCAAGCCCCTATCTTTATAATGGGAGCGCAAGGTGCTGTGCTTGACTGCGTATGACCGTGCGCACCCATTCACTGCCATATGTGATCTGTGCGCAGGCGGATGCCTGCGCACAAATCACCCAGACTCGTCCGCACCAGAAATGCAACATGTTGCATTTCTGGTGTGGACGAGACTGGGTGATTTGTGCGCAAGCATCCACCTGCGCATAGATCACATATGGGAGTGAATGGGTGCGCACAGTCATACGCAGTCAAGCGCAGCACCGTGCGCTCCCATTATAAAGATAGGGGCTTGCGGCGCTGCGGTCACATTGCAGATCCCCTCCACAGAACACTGCGGAGGGGAACGCAAATGTGAAGGCACCCTAAACTGGTAAAATTTCCCAACAGACCATGCCTCCTCCCGGAATACTTAGCCAATCACAAGTGCTGCACATGGGGCTATTCAGAGTTAATAGCAGGTGCCGAACAAGTGGGTTAAGGAAGGGATGTGGGAGCGGAAAGGGGGACAAGCAGTGCACGCGCCATGATAATTTAGAGGCCTGCAGTCACCTAGACTTTCATCTGAAACCTGGACAGGCCCTTTAATTATAATATTAAACACCTTAGCCCACTTCTAACAACGTGTAACATACTCCAACAGTCACTGTACCTGTAAGTGTAAAAAATAAGCATATGGATGATTGGTCACATGACGTCTACTCAGACCACGGGAGGGGGGGGGGCGCGCCAAGCTGAACTCTTGCCCCGGGCGCCAGAAAACCTAGATACACCTCTGCTCCTGGGTGCACATGCATACAGTGCAGGGTTACTCCTGGGTGCACATGTTTACAGTGCAAGGACACCTCTGGGCAAACATGTGTACGGTGAAGGGTCACTCCTGGGCACCCATGTCTACAGTGTAGGGACTCTCCTGGGCGCACATGTCTACAGTGTAGGGACACTCCTGGGCGCACATGTCTACAGTGTAGGGACACTCCTGGGCGCACACGTCTACAGTGTAGGGACACTCCTGGGCGCACACGTCTACAGTGTAGGGACACTCCTGGGCGCACACGTCTACAGTGTAGGGACACTCCTGGGCGCACACCCTCTACAGTGTAGGGACACTCCTGGGCGCACACGTCTACAGTGTAGGGACACTCCTGGGCGCACACGTCTACAGTGCAGGGACACTCCTGGGCGCACACGTGTACAGTGCAGGGTCACTCCTGGGCGCACACGTGTACAGTGCAGGGTCACTCCTGGGCGCACACGTGTACAGTGCAGGGTCACTCCTGGGCGCACACGTGTACAGTGCAGGGTCACTCCTGGGCGCACAAGTGTACAGTGCAGGGTCACTCCTGGGCGCACACGTGTACAGTGCAGGGTCACTCCTGGGCGCACACGTGTACAGTGCAGGGTCACTCCTGGGCGCACACATGTACAGTGCAGGGACACTCCTGGGCGCACATGTTTACTGTGCAGGGACACTCCTGGGCGCACACGTGTACAGTGCAGGGACACTCCTGGGCGCACACGTGTACAGTGCAGGGACACTCCTGGGCGCACACGTGTACAGTGCAGGGACACTCCTGGGCGCACACGTGTACAGTGCAGGGTCACTCCTGGGCGCACACGTGTACAGTGCAGGGACACTCCTGGGCACACACGTGTACAGTACAGGGTCACTCCTGGGCACATATGTGTACAGTGCAGGGTCACTCCTGGGCGCACACATGTACAGAGCAGGGTCACTCCTGGGCACATATGTGTACAGTGCAGGGTCATTCCTGGGCACATATGTGTACAGTGCAGGGTCACTCCTGGGCACATATGTGTACAGTGCAGGGTCACTCCTGGGTACATATGTGTACAGTGCAGGGTCACTCCTGGGCACATATGTGTACAGTGCAGGGTCACTCCTGGGCACATATGTGTACAGTGCAGGGTCACTCCTGGGCACATATGTGTACAGTGCAGGGTCACTCCTGGGCACATATGTGTACAGTGCAGGGTCACTCCTGGGCCCATATGTGTACAGTGCAGCTCCTCTCACCCCCTCTCTCTCCTTTCTCCTTACAGCTCCTCTGACCTCCTCTCTCTCCTGGCACCCCCTCTCACCTCCTCTTTCCTTCCAGCTCCTCTCTTCTCAGACCCCCTAATTGCATCCCTCTCCCCTCCTCTCCTTGCAGCTTGTAATCGCACCCTCTCTCTCCTGCCAGCTCCTCTCTCCTCCGCTTTCCTCTCACCTCGCATCCCCTCTCTCCTTCAGGGATCTCTCTCCTCCAGCATGTGTCCCGCGCTCTGCCCTGCGGGACACTCACTGATGACGTACCGGCCCTCTCCGTGCAGAGCAGAGCTGCAGGGGGGCGGGAGATTTGAAAGCAGACAGCGGCCGGCGTGCTGCACTGCTTTAGTATATATCGGGGGCGGCGGCCGCGG